>JAOTOM010002298.1:82500-92500 GCA_034440615.1 Ashinkailepas kermadecensis | reverse complement strand
GCGTAGTCCGAGCATTCATACACAGGGCACTAAAACACTTCTCTGCATGGCCACTAATTCATCAAGAAATACAACGAATATAACACATTCTGTTAAATAACAATTACGGAATGAGTGATATTGACCACCAGATTCGGCTACAATTGAATAAATATTTCCAGTCACCGCTTGGACAGCACTCGAACAATGCTAAAGGGAGGCAGATACAGCTATTATATCAGGGTCACATGTCATCCCCGTATAAAACAGACGAAAAAGTATTGCGCACCAGCATCGATAGAATTTGTGTCCCCACAGCACCACGCAACAAAATAAATCTCACAACTCATTACCGATGTCCACGAGTCTCTGATCTCATCATGTGCGACGACTTGACTAAAGACAGAAAGTAGCATGCTCAAAACGACCAATGTAGTGTATGAGTTTCGATGCCCTATTGGCGACTGTGCACGCCGCCCAGCCTCATCCTACATTGGACTCCCCACCACCACCCTATCTAGACCCATCACAATGCACCTCCAAGAAGGGACACCACAACAGCACGCCTTGTCGATGTACAACACGAAACTTAACCGATCCATAATGACCAACAACACCACCATATTAACCCAGTGTCACAGGATACCAAAATTTAATATCTTAGAGGAAGCTTTCTTCCGTGAAAAGGATCCGGTAATTAACCGACAGCTGAACATGAGGGACACGCTGTCTCTTTATGACAGACAACCACTCCCTCCAAGGGCATAGGAGACTGCCACTGGCTATGACTGTCTGTGCTCTTGGAAACTCGAGTGATAGTGTGCATCTACAACTGTTCATCCGTGTTTATATGTATATAATTGAGAAAGTGTATAGCATGGCCATTTGGTATATTACCGCTGAAAGCATTGCTATCTAGGAAGTACCCGCATATGAGATCTACGTGTGTTAGATAAAAAAATGTCCATCGCTGACGCGCAAATCACATAGAGATCGAAACGCTTGCGAATGCATTATGTTCTTATATTGTGTCCTATCCGTATGTCTGAAGATGTTAAATGTCCTAACGAAACGTGACGTGAATGCCAGAATACAGGCACAATTTTACATGCATCATCTACACAAGAACGGCCAATCATCAGGGGATTTGAGAGTCTCTCAAAGAGGCATATTAACACGAAGTATGCTGTTTTATTAAATGAAGCACACACACACACACACACACACACACACAATATATATATATATATATATATATATATATATATATATATATACACATCAATATCAAAATAACTTGCTACCATCGAGCATCACCAATAAATTGCTGGTTGAACCAAATCAAGGCTCCGAATAGATCAAATCGGTTTTTCAGTACTCGAGCACGACGAGTCCTTTTTGAGGATTATCAACCAGCATGACACCCTTGCCGGTAGCAAGCATACTCACAAAAGGACACAATTTAATATACGTCTTGAGGTTCGAGACTTTTCGGCTTCTGCATGCCTTAATTGTCATAGGCAGGCTACCCCAAAATATACCAAGTTTCGAAATATTTTCGGAAAACACGATTGGCGCAGGAATCACGCTAATTCGATTCGGATCTATTTTAAGGAAGATCCTTGGGGTTTAGAGGTGATAACACTTTATTGAAGTTGGTAATTGTTTTTGCCATTATTGACGGCTGTCTCCATCTGTGTCTGTCTATCTCTGGTCTGTCTCTGTCACTGTCTCTGTCTCTGCTTACAACTCGGTTCGATATATGCAGACATCACGTAAGTTGAAACAGTTGACATTGTTGGCGTCACCAAGCATCACTTCACGGTGCTGCTTGTTTTCGGAATAATTCCGTACTTGGAGTGCTCACTGTCGTAAATTTCATCCGTGTCATCCTTAGATCAACGGTAGCGATTCGATGCAGTATTCAGGTGCGTAAGTCAAGAGGTTCAGTCCGCCAGTTTTGTTCTCGGTTCCCTGCATAGCTAGAGGAAAGGGCAATGGATGCACGGCTACGGGTGGATCTATAGTGGCGAGCAACGCTGAACGCAATAGTCCGATGGATTTGAAGATCGCTCGGAGTAAATTTAAGAAACAGCTTTCCGTATGGAGCTCGACAGACAGATAGAGACAGAAACACAGCGGAATAAATCCAGATACAGAGACAGAGGCAGAGACAGACACAGATACAAATATAGAAACAGAGCTATGGACAGAGACAGAGACGGAGACAGAGACAGAGACAGAGACAGAGACAGAGACAGAGACAGAGACAGAGACAGAGACAGAGACAGAGACAGAGACAGATGCAGACAGAGACAGACCAGAGGTATACAGGCACAGATGCAGGCAGAGACAGAGTGAGAGAAAGAGACAGAGACATAAATAGAGACAGAGTTATAGACGGAGACAGAGACAGAGACAGATACAGACCGAGACAGACCAGAGGCAGACAGACACAGATGCAGAAAGAGACAGAGTGAGAGATGGAGATAGAGACAGAGACAGAGAAAGAGACAGCTCAGAGGGGAAACCTGGGATCTTCGCCGTGATGAATATCGTTCGAGTTGTGTTCGCAGTCTGTGCGTTGCCAAGCACCAGCCGCATGCCACTCAAGGGGATCCAGGCCATGTTTGTGGCGAAGGCAACCTCAGTCTCAGTCATCGTCCGCCACCATGATAACGCTGCTGTGAAGCGAGACGAGAACTCGTGATAGGAAATGGAGGAAATACAGGCCGGTGACAGGCTTGCCGTATACTCATCTGTAATGGACTAGCTGACGGCTTTCTACAAACATGGCTAATCAAATTAGAATATTAAAACAAAAACAATCGCCGACGTCCCCGTATCGTACCACTTCCGGCAGTGTAAAACAAAAACGATACGTTCGTGTCGTCCTCCGGCCAGCCACAACGGCCCGAACCCGACCGGCGAGGCATTGTCTCTCCGTGAAGACGAGCCGCAGCGCATTCGAATCGTGCTCTCAGCAGTTCGGCACCTCCCGGTATCCAATAACAGTCGCCGGGCTGCGGCCAACGACGGAGTGGGTGCTCAACTCGAGTGGCGCCTCCGGTTCGCCGCCCGGCCGGATCCCGACGGTGCCCGCACGGGAGACGGCTCACTCGGAGCTCTCAGAGCTCTCTGAGCCGCTGCCTGGCCTGTAGATGACACAGGAGCACTACGTCACGCTATTTCTATGCGAGTGTTTGTAGTTTTTTTTTGGCGGGTACCAAGCTGCAAGCAAGTGTTATACCAAGGCATCAAACAAAAAGTCGTTAAAGAAAAGTTGGTGTTGCGATGGCGCTCATGTCCGGTGCTAATTTGATTTATCATCGATCAATGCAAGAAATGTTATACCTGGATCTATGAGTCGGGTATCCGGCAGCCATAGCCACTTGGGTCGTTCCTGGGTGGACCTTCGATATCACTGGACGATCCCGTCCAGTGACATCGCATCCAGTGATGTTCCCGTCCAGTGACGTCCCTGTCCAGTGATGTCCCCATCCAGTGACGTCCCCGCCCAGTGACGTCCCTGTCCAGTGACGTCCCCATCCAGTGACGTCCCTATCTAGTGACGTTCAGTGACGTCCCTGTCCAGTGACGTCCCTATCCAGTGACGTCCCTATCTAGTGACGTTCAGTGACGTCCCTGTCCAGTGACGTCCCCATCCAGTGACGTCCTCGTCCAGTGACGCCCCCATCCAGTGACGTCCCCACCAGGACGTCCTAGTGACGTTCAGTGACGTCCCCATCCAATGACGTCCCCATCCAGTGACGTCCTCGTCCAGTGTCGCCCCCATCCAGTGATGCCCCCATCCAGTGACGTCCCTGTCCAGTGACGTCCCCATCCAGTGACGTACTCGTCCAGTGACGCCCCCATCCAGTGACGCCCCCATCCAGTGACGTCCCCATCCAGTGACGTCCCCGACTAGTGACGTCCAATGTCGTCCCCATCCAGTGTCGTCCACATCCAGTGACGTCCTCGTCCAGTGACGGCCCCATCCAGTGACGTCCCCATCCAGTGACGTCCTCGTCCAGGGACGTCCCCATCCAGTGACGCCACCGTCCAGTGACGCCCCCATCCAGTGACGTTCCCGACCAGTGACGTCCCGTCCAGTGACGTCCAAGTGACGTCCTCGTCCAGGGACGTCCCCATCCAGTGACGCCCCCGTCCAGTGACGCCCCCATCCAGTGACGTCCCCGACCAGTGACGTTCAGTGACGTCCCCATCCAGTGTCGTCCACATCCAGTGACGTCCTCGTCCAGTGACGTCTCCATCCAGTGACGTCCCCATCCAGTGACGTCCTCGTCCAGTGACGCCTCCATCCAGTGCCGCCCCCACCCAGTGACATCCCGCCCAGTGACGTCCCGTCCAGTGACGTCCCTGTCCAGTGTCGTCCACATCCAGTGACGTCCTCGTCCAGTGACTTCTCCATCCAGGGACGTCCTCGTCCAGTGACGCCCCCATCCAGTGACGTCCTCGTCCAGTGACTTCTCCATCAAGTGACGTCATCGTCCAGTGACACCCCCATCCAGTGACGTCCTCGTCCAGTGACTTCTCCATCCAGTGACGCCACCATACAGTGACGTACCCATCCAGTGACGTCCCCATCCAGTGACGTCCTCGTCCAGTGACGTCCTCGTCCAGTGACGTCCCCATCCAGTGACGTCCACATCCAGTGACGTCCCCATCCAGTGACGTCCTCGTCCAGAGACGCCCCATCCAGTGACGCCACCATCCAGTGACGTCCCCGTCCAGTGACGTCCCCATCCAGTGACGCCACCATCCAGTGACGTCACCATCCAGTGACGTCCCCGTCCAGTGACGTCCCGTCCAGTGACGTCCCCGTCCAGTGACGTCACCATCCAGTGACGCCACCATCCAGTGACGTCCCCGTCCAGTGACGTCCCCGTCCAGTGACGTCCCCGTCCAGTGACGTCCCCATCCAGTGACGTCCACCATCCAGTGACGCCACCATCCAGTGACGTACCGTCCAGTGACGTCCCCGTCCAGTGACGCCACCATCCAGTGACGTCCCCATCCAGTGACGTCCCCATCCAGTGACGTCCCCATCCAGTGACGTCCCGTCCAGTGACGTCCCGTCCAGCGACGTCACCATCCAGTGACGCCACCATCCAGTGACGTCCCCGTCCAGTGACGCCACCGTCCAGTGACGTCCCGTCCAGTGACGTCCCCATCCAGTGACGCCCCCATCCAGTGACGTCACCATCCAGTGACGTCCCCGTCCTGCGACATTGGCGCCGCGCGGCTGCCGCCCGGCGCGCCGTCTGGTGGCGGCGGCGCGGCGGCGGCCGGCCAGCTCCCAGCCCGGCCGCCAGTGCGGCGCTGACGGCAGACGCGGCGGTCGGTGTGTGTGTGTGTGTGTCGGCGCCCGGGCGACGTCGCGTCACTGTGCATACCCCGCTCACACGATGCGCGCTCGGCTGGTGACGACGGCTGTGCTGACGGCTACGCTGGTGGCCTCTCTGGGAGGTGAGTGGCGACGCCCCGCAGCCGGCCGCTCTCGCGACGCCTGCGTCGGCCGTTTAGCGGACGCAAATGCGGCGGAAGAGCGCGCCGTGCAGGATTAAGCGCATGGTGTTAGTGGGTCGCTACCGTTTGGTTAATGGCCACGGACGCGGCCGGGGTAGCTCCCGCCGCACGTAAAGTGCTCTCGCACGTTTATTAGCGGCGTCACCCTCAGTGTGAAGGGCTTATGCAGCTGGTGATGATGTGGACGACGTGTGTGGCTCGGTCAATCTACGTAGGGCAGCGGAATGAATGTAACAACTTCGCTGGGCAGTATGTTGTGATATTAGGTTAGACTTAGCACGGCTGGGAATGGCCGACTTCTTGCGCTATATTTGAGACCGCTTTAGAAATCGATGGAACGATCATATGAAACACTAGTAAAGGAATACAAAGCATGATGCAGGCGGACATATGAGTGAGCGTCGCAAGTGTTGTCTGTCGCGCTGCTCGTGCTCTATGCTTGGAGGTTGGGAAGACGCTGTTGTTCCGGCAGCCTTGCCGCCAGGTGGGCGGGGGCGCCGAAGTCCACTGGCTGGTGTTGCTCATGTCTGGGTTATGGTGATCGTCCATCCAGAATCAGATATCATTGCAAATGCACGGTACTTTCAATAAATACCATGACCGTCATAGATTTAGCCAATGCCCACTTTTTGCGATTCATTAAGCGTGCTTTCGGTTATTTTTATCCTGCGTGCCGGTAAGTTTTCCGACGAAAGAATACGACACACGTCAAACAGGCGAAGGAATATGGTACCAGAATTTTGCATCTTTATAAAAACTACTCCATGGAATAAGCAAAATTTTGTATCAACTACTAGTAAAATGTTGTTACCTCATAATCACAAAGAACAATGCCTGCTATGTTATTATGAATGAATATTATTATATTTAATGGTACGCAACTGCGCTCCCTTCAAGTGATGCCATTGTTCGCAAGTTTGCTTCCATAAAGTGTCCAGACTTAATAGGAGCCACAGGGCCCCATCTGGTTTAAGCCTATAAAGGAAAGATACTATAAGCCTGGACAAAAAGCTACTCAGCACCCCAACCAATACAGCATCCTAAATTGCCTTGAAGCTATCCACCAGCATTCTGCGCATCTACCAATATCTATCTAGCCCTATTCACTCGATCCGTGTGGTATTGTCAACAGTTCAGAGGACATCTGAGGCAGGGGTGGAATCTCGTGTGTTTTGGGTATTGTCGGCGCAGCACCAATATTTTGATTACGCTCATGATGGTCACCCAACACAGGCAGTCGCTCTCTGAACTTGCAAAATTGTGGACAAATAATTCAGAGTAGGTACATCGGGTCCGTTTCATTGGCATAGACACCCTGAGTCTACCAATACAGCACCAATCATTTTCACGATTTGCATCAGGTGTTCACAGTTGCATGAAAAGGATGTGGTTGAATTAGATGTTGGGTAACACCAAGAATTGTGCAAAGACTCCATCTATGTGTGTGATCTATGTATGTGATGTGAGGTGAGGCTATATGGACTCCGCCAGTTATGAAGCTCTCGGAGAGAAACCACAAGAAAAAAACATTATATTGATACGGACTGGACGGAACCAAAGATTAGCGGGTTAATTTTGTTGAATTAGAAGTGATTTAGGGAGATCGGTAACTATTGCTGCATCGGGATCCGGGCCAGATACGTACGAGTGCTCAAGGGCCAATACGTTTACGCAGGAGCAATTATTTCACCGCTACATTTCCTTCACATATAGTTTAAACACAATTTCTGCGGTCTCTACGCCAGCGAACACTTTATGACTCGCATTTCTGCATCGCCACTTTGATGCCAACACCAATTCTTGTCGGTGATTTCCCCAAGGGCAACGTGCTAGAACCAGTGCACAATCCGACCCGGCGGCAGTGCATGGATAGAGCTATCGAACAGCCAGCGGAGTTAATTACGGCCATGGCATGCCATCAGTTACGCTGAGCTACGCGACTGAGTCACGAGGCCGCGTCCTATTAAGCCATTGCACTGCACGTCCCGCCGCCGGGCGTCAGAAGTAGTGGAACTGTTTACACCTTGCCACGTTTTCTGAACGTCAAGTTCCTAATAGCTCCAGTGCAGCGATGCTCTAAAGCAATTGCATTGGATATCCGAAAACTCCGGTTTTTGTCCTCGGTAATAAAACTCCTGTGGTAAGTGCGTGGCACTTCTGTTAAATGTGTGGCACTTCTGTTAAATGTGACGTCACTGTCAGATGTATATTGAGGAAAAGCACAGCTGAATTAACGGCGAGAAAGAAGAGAAGGAAGAAGCCGCGCCAGACAAACACGTTTACTGTAATCAGCTTTGGAAGTCAAGTAGTAGTTTAATTCTATGCAACCAATTAACGAAAGCTTATTTTCATAGAGAAGCGATAGCTCTAGTCTGATCAAGGTACGGGACACCAGTATTCGTGTTTGTATACACAGTTGCGTTATCTTTCTTTTTACACTCGCTTTACTACCATGCAACTGTGCATGCATGCACAGTTGCACAGTATCGTCGACTGCATTCCGACAGTCGGGTGGAAACGCTACACGCATGCGTCACCATGTGCTTCGAAGGCTTCAGACTAGCCACCATGTGGACGTCTGGCGATTACTCAGTGTCCCAATGCGGCGAATTCATGTGCATTATTACGCCGGTGCGCTGTGAGCCCATAACTCTCCAGTCGACGGCATTGCCCGTCGCAGCGGGCTCTCTCACTCTCGGCGAAGGCAGCTGCACTGTGCCGTGAATATGCATCGCCTCCGACCAGGCTGGGGTCTGGTCATGGCCGCCGCCGGATCTGCCGCGCGCCCCGTCACCGCCAGTCGTGAGCACTGATGCGGCTCAGCCGCCGGCCAGCGAGGATCTGCCGCGACACGCACCGTCCAGCCGGCGCCGATAACCGGCATCCCCACTGGATCGAGATCCCGATATCGGGATCCACTGGATCGGGATCCACGGGATCGTGATCCACGGGATCGGGATCCACGGGATCGGGATCGACGAGATCGGGATCGACGAGATCGGGATCGACGAGATCGGGATCGACGAGATCGGGATCGACGAGATCGGGATCGACGAGATCGGGATCCACGATATCGGGATCCACGGGATCGGGATCCACGAGATCGGGATCCACGAGATCGGGATCCACGGGATCGGGATCCACGGGATCGGGATCACGAGATCGGGATTCACGCGTGTGCGCATCCGGCACGGCTGCCGTCGGGCGGCCGGCCGGACCACCCAGGCGGAGCACGACGTCGCGTGCGTCGGCTCGGCTTCCGGCCGCGACCCGTGTCACGAGCGCGCGGTCACGGTCCGGCTGTGGCCGGTCTCCCGCGGGCCGCCGACCATCGAGGCGGCCGGAGGAATGTCTCCGCCTGGCGAGCCGATCGCACGCGACTGGCGGCGAGACGCCCCCGAGACGCGTCAGCCGGCGCCGCCTGACGACCGCGCGTCGAGTTTTTCAGAGCGACACGTCGAGCCGCATGAAAAAGTACGGCAGCCACACAACAGGAAGCAGTTCAAGTGCGCGGCGAGGAACAGCAAAGCGCACAGCAGCCACACAACGAGAAGCGGCCGGGCGCGCGGCGAGGAAAACAATCAGCCGCTCGGCGGCGAGCACGTCGAGCCGCCCGACGCTGATTCACGACGCCGAGATTCATCGCTCGCTAATGACTCGAGAGCGAAAAACACGCGCGCCATTGTGGTTTCAACTAGACGTCTCCATTTGAAAGGCGGTGATTTACATGCAATAGCGAGATGAATGGCCGCTTCGCCGAGGCGCGCCTTTTTCGTCGTGCTCGGCGTCTGCTCCGTGCGCCGCCCGCGGCTTCCTCACGTCGGCCAGAGCCGACGCTCGCGCCGTCGTCCGGCGGACGGCGCTGCGAAGGCGATTTGTTGCCGAGTGGAGCTGATGATTTGTCGGTCGGTTTTTTATTACTGCGATTTGTTTCTGATGTGTTCCACCTGTTGTTTTCTCATGACGAACTGTGGCCCGCCGGCTGAGCTCTGAGATGGGACCTTCAATGGTGCTGCCACTCCGAATTGGTATCGATCAGGCTTTGTAAATATTGGCGTCATGAGTCATGACGTGCTTTGTTTCTAGATGTAACCACACGTTATGTATCTATGTATTGGGGGCCTTTGACTTCGTACATCAGCATGCAGCTGTTTTGGGTGACATAAATAAAAACGACTTTGGTTCTCTGGCTAGGTTTCACCTCACCCAATAGACATGCTGTGCTCTGCTTTCTGCTTACTGTGCTCATGCGCATGATAGGCTAACTATGCATTGGTGTTAATTATGCATGCAAGCATGCACTAACTGACATTAACCCAGTGATTGGCGACAGACGAAGGTTTTGTGACTGCCAAGCCACTACATATTATGCTTTATTATTCTCACAAATTCAAGCTTACCTTTGCCTGCCATGTTGACATAATCCCAGAGCTCTCAGAAGTACACCCTTTTGTGTTATAGGTTGTGCTCA
>JAOTOM010002298.1:0-77500 GCA_034440615.1 Ashinkailepas kermadecensis | reverse complement strand
CTTCCTCTCGCTCGCATATGCCACAGCTTGCACTCGTCAACGAGAAATCCTTAGTGACCGTAGATCAGGTTCCAAAACAGTGGTTACACACACGGCGTAAGGTGGGTAAGAGAAATGGTGTGGGAAAACAGTGCGTGCTCTATACGGCACCCACCGGGAGCCTTTTCAACAGGTTGACCAGCTGCCGCTGACTGGGATCCGTGCAGGGTACAGACAGACTAATGACGAAGTCGAACTGTATGCTTGCGCGGCGCCAGACTAAACAGACGCAGGACTGGGCGGCGGGCGCCGGCGGCCGGCGCTGGGTTGTGGACACTGGACAGGCCCCGGACTGGGCGGCGGGCGCCGACGGCCGGCGCTGGGCTTTGTGCAGGTGCTGGGCTGTGGATACTGGAGAGGCCCCGGACCGGGCGCCGGGCGTCGGCGGCCGGCGCTGGGCTTTGTACAGGTGCTGGGCTGTGGATACTGGAGAGGCCCCGGACCGGGCGCCGGGCGTCGGCGGCCGGCGCTGGGCTTTGTGCAGGTGCTGGGCTGTGGACACTGGAGAGGCCCCGGACTGCGGGCGACGGGCGGCTGGCGACGGCTGAGCCGGCCCGATTGACACGGGAGCAGATTACGAGCGCCTGTGGTGCGGCGACATCGACGGCGACGTCATGGACACATGCGGCAGGCATTGACAGGCAACGGTGGCCGCGCTGTACGGGCAGTCGGCCGGCGCTGACATCCACCCGCGCCACCGTACCCGGTGCTCATGGTCAGCAGGTGCGCCACGGCCTCACACCAGCGGATCTGCTCGGCGATCCAGCCGCGCATTGGCGGCGCGTCCAGGAGGATGCGCAGCAGCGTCGGCGTGAGCGATGGCTCCCCGGTACGCACGCCCCTAGGCGATGCATTTGCCTTTTCATGTTCTCGCTCAGAGAGCTGGATGGCAGGCCACTGGTCGCAGACTTCACTAGATAACTGCGCCACGCTCTCCTCACCCAAACAGGCGGTTTGTGGGCATGGCCAAGATGCCCCTGGATCCACCAGTGCAACTGGCTCCCAGCCATTGCTCTAAGCATGGGTGTTGTTTTGCATACTTTTGAGGGGCCCCTCAATGTTGGCTTTGCCCCCCAATAATTCGAACTTTTTACATGGCGCCCTATGGAGGGTGCCCTATCCAATTATTTGCATGGGCTCAAATGGAATCCATTTTGGTCTACCCATTGCCTCCACGTGTTGTGCCCCGTCCCATCCAATAATTTTCAGAAATTAACGCCCCTGGCTCCAAGCCACTTCCGGTTGTATGCACCTGGTGTTGCCTGGGGGAGGAACAACCGATCAACATTCCACCATGTTGCATACTTTACTTTTTTGCAAAGGCATCTGGCGTCATCTGTGTCTTCATTCTAGCAATATCGAGGAAAGGACCGCAAATGAATAACTCTCGTCACTCGTGTCATGTTGCTTGGTAAGCGTCGCCCTGTTCCTCTGTTGTGCGTAGAAGTCTAGGTCATTCTTCTATGATACCACCGTTAATTGACCTAATTGCGGTCTCTGTAGCATTCATTTTTCACAGAAGAATTTCGCATTTGGTCCTTATTCGTGGCTTTGGCTTCAGTATAAGTGCTGCCAACTTGTTATCATTTCTTCTTCTTGAAAACAATGCATCGTTCCAAGGAAAAATCACTTGCGCTAACATAACTAATTAAATTTTTCGCTCCACTAGGTGGTATTTCACGGCACTAGGTGGGACGAATTCTGCCTAGTTAACATGTCAGAGCAGGCCCTGCATGCAGCTTCGCCTCCGTTGGGTGCTGACGATGGCTCCAGTGGGCTGACGCATGGGACTAGTCTACGAAATGAGGAAATTAGTGCCAAATGGCCCGTGCTGTCGGGAAGAAATGCTGAGGACAGCCAGCTTCTGCTGGCACACATTCTGCAGCCGACAAGAGCCCATAAATCAGCTTACAATCATGTTCGTTCAACTCGTTTGGCTTCTGTATCATTCACATCGTGATGAGCGTTTTGTGTGAGCCGTTTCTGTATTCTGTGTGAAATAAGAGGCAAACGGCATAATTATTTGTAGCTGAAACGAACCTGTCCTGTGGAATCAGAGCACGAATGGACCACAAGGTGGGAATGACACTGAACATTGCGGGCGCGTGTGGTCGGCATCAAGGGTTCTCATGTTTCCAAGGGAAACCCATCTTTTCCAATTGGTGAAAACTTGGGTTGTAAACCGATTAGTTCCGCAGACCCATGTTCGGAATTCGGAAACCAGAGTGCAGATGGAAAAAGTTGAGCTGAAATTGCTTTGTCATGGACGGGGTTTCACAGTTCGGACCACCAAACCTGCCAAACTTCTGCACCAACACAAGCATCACTGTAATGCAAAGCGAAATGGCTGCGTCTGTGCCGGAACCGTTTCCGGGTATCTGTACATTGTTGGCTACTAGTTTAAATATTCACGCAAACGGGCCCAAGAGGACCTGGTTGTTGGCACACTAAACAACAAGCTACGACCACCGACTAGGCACGCGGTCTGTTAGTGCACTTTGAGAGCCTCACCTTCCCGTTTATAGCCTTGAGTTGAATGAGACACCTTCAGTGCGTCGCTCCACCCCATACGTTGTCGATTCTCCAGAGCTGCTGACTGCCGGCTTAGGACTGGTGCTGGCTATCGTCGTTGTCCCTTGTGCTCTCCGGCTTCCGACTGTCTGCGGAGCCGTTATCCTCCAGCGCCCTCTGGTGGCTGCAGCCATCCATTGGGGCGCCCCGTTCTGCCGACCCCCCGCGCCGTCCCCGGGCGGACCTCCCCAGGTCCCCGGGCGGACATCCCCAGGTCCCCGGGCGTTGTGGCGGTGTCCCGGAGTCCCCGCCCCGGCTGATGCCAGGCGACATGGCGAGCGTGTGGGCGCGCGCTTCCCACCGCGGCCAGGGCGGCGAGCGGCGTCATCCGTCGCTCGTCCTGAGGGTGCCGAGCGACCCTTTCAGCGCTCCGTCAGGCGTCGCCCGCCCTGCCGCCGCCCGCCATGCAAATGCGCGCGCGGTGTTCCCACGTCGGCGACATTCCCGGCGGCGATCAGTCATCGGCCGAGACAGCGGCGGCGGCGCCGGCGCCGCGCCATAGTACTCCACCGAGACGGGCGGCCCTAGCCGGCCCGGCGTGCCCTCCCTCGGGCCACGACCTCGGCGACCTGATCCGACCCGACCGCGTCGGGACGACCGCCGCTGTCGCCGTCGCGTTTGACACCGGGGAAGTTCGATTCGGCTACCGCAGCCGAGCCAGCCGGGGTTGGCGTCCTCTGGAGCAGAGGCGGCCGCGGTTGGCGTCCTCTGGAGCAGAGGCGCGCCGCTCGTGCGTCCCACGAGCTGGGCGATTCCAGCGTCAGCGCCCGTCTTGCGCTTGGAGCCCGGCCGCGACGCTGTCGGTGAGCGCCGTCGCCTGCCACGCCGGGTCATGTCGCAGGCGACGGCGCGCCGCTTCCGCCGCTTCCGCCGCAGCCTCTGCATTCGCGTGTGACGTCTCTGGCCGTGCGCCGTCAGCTGATCGTAGCGGCACCTGCCGGCCCGGCGCAGCCCCGCGCCGGTGCCGTGTGACCCAGTGGGCGTGACGGGGCGTGTCGCCGCCGCAGGTCACAGCCCGCTCGGGCACGACCGCCGCCCCCAGGCCGGGAGGAGGGGGGGGGGGGGCGGCGGTCACATGGTGTGACATCACATGACGCAACAAGAAGCTGCCATTCATGGCGCATCTCGCGCCACAGCACAACTCTGCTACTTCACAACAAAGCTGGCGAAACAAGGCAGCGTGCGACAAAAACAACTCCACACCACAACGTTGATTTCCGCGTCATGGTTCACAACACGCCACACCACAACGCTACACGCCATACCAGTGCTACACGCCACACCACAGTGTTGACACGCCATGTCACAGTGTTACACGCGATGCCACAGTGTCACACGCCATATCACGGCGTCACACGCCATACTACAGTGTTGCACGCCGAGACCCACACGTCCTAACACAGCGCATCAGTCAGGCGACACCATCGCACGCCACATCCCAACAATGCACGCCACGCCACAACAGCGCACGTCACGACACCACACCGCACCGACAATGACAGCGGAAACAAAGGCGCGCGCGCCGGCAGACGACGTGAGCGGTTGCATCAGGGAGACGAAACACGCCAACGGCCTGGGCACGGACGCCGTCCGACGCCCAGACCAGGGAGAAGAGCCGGGCGGCGCGACGGTGACAGAGCTGGCCGCACCTTCGACTGACGGCCCCCTCGGTCGCCCCGCCCCCGGAGCTGGTGCAAACACGGGGCGGGGTCGGCCGGACTTGCAGCCGGACAGGGCAAGACAGAGGCAGATACAGCTGGACAGAGACCGAGGCGGAGGAGAAAGCAAAATGGGAAGAAAGAGACAGAGAGAAACAGAAGGAGAGACAGAGACAGAGACAGGGACGGACAGAGACAGAGACAGAGATAGGGAGAGAGAGAGGGGGCGGGAGAGCGGCAGGGGAGGCGAAGTGAACGAGCTCGTTTGGCAGTGATGCGCGACATTCCGCCATTCCTGTCCACACACCAGCCCGGTTCGCGTTACAGCTGGCGTTTTGGCGCCGTCGGTTAGTGCCACTGACAAATATACCCTGACACCGGACGACCCATGCGGCATAGTGCCACTTAGCGACGGAACCGTTTCAATATTGCACTGTTGTTTGCCTAGGACATGTGCAAAGTGGCCAATAAAATAATACCTTCGCCGTTTTGAAGGCACGATAGATGTTGCAAATTGTGTTAATTGTTCTTGAAAACTGTGCTATCCATCAATGTGAGATCCCATAAGGCACACATGGGATCCATTATGCTTGCCAACTTCAGAGAGAAACATGAAGTTTATGGCGTTGCGTGTACGAATGACTTCACAACTCCTGGCCTACCAGCTTGAAACGTGCACCTGCGCCGAAGGCTCCACCCCAACACGTTCAACAAGCGATGCACTTCCAACTCGCGACTCGCATCACGTACGAGCTGCGGCGTGGCTACAAATCGCCGCCAGCTTGGCACGAGCATCGGCCTCCAGCGGCTCATCGCCGCCAAGCTGCTCGACGAGGCGTCGTCGTCCGGCGCGACCAGCGCCTTTTCGGCCGTCGCGCGCCTCTCCGCCGTCGCGTCGCCGCCGGCCGACATATCGAACCAGCCGGCGCCGGGCGTGCGTCCGCGCGGCCGCCCGTACCGGCTCGCAGGCGGCTAATCACAGGTGCGAGGCGCAGCGCCGGCGTCGGGTCGTGATTCACCCGCCGTCCGAGCGGCCCGTGACAGCCGGCGTCCGGTCGCCGGCTCCGGCCGTGACAGAGTCGGCCGGCCGCGACTGTGGCGGCCGCCCATCGAGCAGCGGTCGCCGGCGCCGCGCGCTTGCGTGTCCCCAGCGCCCGCCGTAAATCTGTCACGTCGAGGGCCGCGTCGGGCATGTCGAACAGGCACGCCGTAGCTCGGCCGCGGCTTCGCAGCGTCGCGTCGTCAACGACGGCCCGCAACCTGGCTTCGGTACCGGGAACGTCGGGTACCGATAACGCCGGATACCGGTAACGTCGGGTACCGATAACGCCGGATACCGGTAACGTCGGGTACCGATAACGCCGGATACCGGTAACGCCGGATACCGGTAACGTCGGGTACCGGTAACATCGGGCACCGATAACGCCGGATACCGGTAACGTCGGGTACCGGTAACGTCGGGTACCGATAACGCCGGGTACCGGTAACGTCGGGTACCAGTAACATCGGGTACCGATAACGTCGGGTACCGGTAACGTTGTGTGCCGGTAATGTCTGGTACCAGTAACGTCGGATACCGATAACGTCGGGTATCGATATCGTTGGATACCGTTGACGTCGGGTACCGGTAACGTCGGGTACCGGTAACGTCGGGTACCGGTAACGCCGGATACCGTTAACGTCGGGTACCGATAACGTCGGGTACCGATAACGTCGGGTACCGATAACGTCGGGTACCGGTAATGTCGGGTACCGATAACGTCGGGCACCGGTAGCGCCGGGTACCGATAACGTCTGGCACCGGTACCGTCGGGCATGACCCGTGACGTGAGACTCTGAGCGTGTAGCGTGAGCCACGGTTTCGTGATGTGGGCTGCACGGTCCACCGCCTGGGCGGTTGGTCTGCGGTGCGGTCACCGGTGCGGGACCGCCTCGCGAGCTGGGAACCTGTGCACGGGGCTATTACTGCAGAATATCTATTGCGTGTCCGTACCGTAAGATGTGGGTAAAGTAACATCAGAATCGAACAGTAAGACACTGGTGGTGTTTTATTTTCCTTAGCATGGGCGTAGGCATGTATGTACCTGAGCGTAGGCTATGGGCATTCTAGCGTGGGCTGAGTGTTTGATGTTAACTCCACTTATATGAGCTGGATGAAGAGTTACGTCAAACGGCATTGTATAGCTTGGCCCTTGGACTTCTACATTTCCGGAAACATTTTTAAATACCCCTTTCGTTTGAGCTCCAGATCAGAAAACCAGGTCGCATTTCTTTGCCTGAAGTCACGCCAATCCCAAAGTAATGTTTTGAACTGCTCATGAGTTGTTGCATTAAAATCTGAGGGATCAAATTCACCCCCACCTCCCTCACCGACACTACGAGGGTTTGATGCATGAATTTTAGGGTGTAAAAGTTAGACGTGGGCTGTATTTTTATCTCAGCCTGGACCGTCAGCATTTAGCGTAGGGTGTAGAAGGAAATATTGAATGTGCGCCGAATGGTTGCATAGACCGATGACCAATGGCTGATGACTGACGACTGACGACTGATGGCTGATGCGCGCACGAAGGGCCGGCAGCCTACACGGTGACCGATCGGTCGCCGAAACCTGACGATACTGCTGGCGGCCGGTGTGAGCGGCCGCCGACCGCCAGCTCGCCGCGACAGAGGCGCGGCGGGCGGCGCGGCGGCGGGCGGAGACGAGTGGCCGCCTCTGACACCGGTGTGTCGGCGTCGTCACCGCTCCGACGGCCTCTCACTCGGCGGGCCGGCTCAGGGCGCACCGCGCCGGCGAGTGTCTCTCTCTCTCGTCTGACGCTCGGCTGGATGCACACGTTGTCGCCAATGGTGCCGTGCGCCTCCCGCCGCCGACGGATCTTATCGCCCCATTCAGACCGACTATCAAAGGGTTTTTACGGCGAAGGGCCGAGGGCGGGACGCAGCGGAGGTCCCTGTCGTCATCGGGCCAGCCGGGCTGCCGGACGGCAGCGATATTTATGTCCACGTGGTTTTGTTTGGTCACTTGATGGTCCCGGTCGGTGATCTTCGGCCGGCCCTGTGGGCTTACGTGGATGCTTTCATGACCGTCGATCTCGATCTCCGAGAAGCGCGCAGTGGTTAGATCACGTCTTGTCTACGCATAGTGAAGTGGAAGGTGCTCAGTTCGCTCGACCAGCGTTAAAGCGGTTCCTACGCCCACGCTCGGGGAGGAGAACTCTGGAGGGAGTCTACCAGTGAGCACCATCTCTGCATAGTCAGTAGCGTGCCTATCCCGCCGGCGGCGTGATTGTAGCTGTGTTCGCCGATTGCGTGATTGTAGCGGTGCTCTGGCGGCGGTGTGATTGTAGCGGTGTCTGCCAGTGGCGTGATTGTAGCGGTGCTCTGGCGGCGGTGTGATTGTAGCGGTGTCTGCCGGTGGCGTGATTGCAGCTGTGTTCCGCCGATTGCGTGATTGTAGCGGTGTTCTGCCAGTGGCGTGATTGTAGCGGCGCTCTGGCGGCGGTGTGATTGTAGCGGTGTCTGCCAGTGGCGTGATTGTAGCGGTGCTCTGGCGGCGGTGTGATTGTAGCGGTGTCCGCCGGTGGCGTGATTGCAGCTGTGTTCCGCCGATTGCGTGATTGTGGCGGTGTTCTGCCAGTGGCGTGATTGTAGCGGCGCTCTGGCGGCGGTGTGATTGTAGCGGTGTCTGCCAGTGGCGTGATTGTAGCGGTGTCTGCCGGTGGCGTGATTGTAGCCGTGTTTCCGCCGGCGGCTAATACGCCGTCCACCGGAGCTTGTTTACTGCTCCGACGCCTCGGCTCCCTGCAGGCATGCGTCAGTGTGGCCGAGTCTGGCCGTGTTCCAGCGTCAGGGCAGCGCGGCCGGCCGGGCCGGGCGGTGCTGCCGCCGCCGCCGCCGCCGCCGCCGCCGCCGCACCAGGCCGTGCCGGGCCGCGCCGCCTCGCTTGTCTCGCGCGCTGGGCGGGGCGGGCCGCGCCGCCACCAAAGCGGAAACGCCAACAGGAAGCGGCGAGCGAGGGCCGCGCGCGCCGGCAGGTTCGGCGCCAGCTTGCAGTTTTGGGCGGCGGACGGCGGCCGGCCGGGCGCCCGTGCGGCGAGCGAGCCGGTGCGCCGGAGGAGCGCGCGCGGACGGCGGCGGCGGAGGCGGCGGACGGCGCCTCGGAGTTGGCCGGGTCATCACGACAATTTCACGAGTGGCCGGCCGGCGCGACGAACGGCAAATGGTGGCCAATCAGCGTCGGCGACAATGGAACCGCGCCGGCGCCGTTTTTCGGCCGGCCAGCTGACACGCACTGTCGTGGCGATACCCCCAAAATGGGGCCGGGCTGCCGCCTGGGGCGTCCGGCGCTGGCCGCTCCAACACAGCGCCACATACAAAAACGCCACCTTCAAGGTTTGGCCGCGATCGGCACTGTTCGCGGCGGGAAGATTATCGGTTGTCGACGACGAGCCACCGCAGAGTGCAGGCCGAGCCACCGCAGAGTGCAGGCTGTATCCTTCCTCCGCCTCGGGGTTCCGTTCTCCCAGTTCTGCTGTCCGGGCGCGGCGGAGTGTCGTCGCTTGACGTCTGCGGTTAGCGGTGAGCTAAGCCGGGTGCTATTCGTCACGAGTGCCTTCTCAGCCCTCAGCCCCGGCACTAAGCCATCCGGCGAGATTTGCGCCCACGCCGAAGCCATATCTCGGAGCACCGTGCGGTCTCGGCTTGGCGCCATTCAGCTGCCACTCCTGCAATGCATGAGTCGCCACTGGGTGTTCTCGGCACTGCCCTGTCACCCCCCACCCCCACCCCACCGCGCTCGCCGATGTGGCCTGACACGCAGCGTTGAGCGGGACACAGCCGTGACCTGAATCGGCTTTGGTGTCATGCAATTGCACGGTCACACATGAGATCACGGCACGGCTCGGCCGTTCGGCAGATGTAAGTGGGGATCTCGCATGGCGACAAGCTGTAGAGAGGCACGCACAGAGATGAATCCAACAGCTGCTGCGCCGTCGAGATTCTACTGCTTCGCCACCCACAGGATTGCAGACGTCATTGCCAGAACGTACTGCGTTCAAGTGCGTGCAGAATGCACTCACCTGAGGCATGATTTCAGACGACACCATAGTCACCGACACATCACGTTCCTCCGCGTTTTCCCAGACCCCGAGTACCACGGAAACGGCCGCACATAAAACAGACCATCCGTGTTTCATGCGGATGCTTATAGGAGGATACTTACAAGATACAACGGTATACTTACAAGTAAGATGCTTATGTGGGAAAATGCTAGAACAATTGCGTGAGAAAGTGAATTGAAATATACAATAATTGCTAAATGTTTGGGAAAGGGCCTCCAATGACATTAAAACTTGCCAGTCTTTTCATCCAGGTCTGTTTTCCCTCTGCAGAGTAGCGATTGCTACGCAATTACTTTTTCTTTTGTTTGTTTCAAGTGGGACAACCAGTGCGACGTTGCACGCAGGAACCAGCCAAAGGCATTCAACGTGGACTAGGAGATTGGCCATGACCTCAGCGTCAGCCAAGGCAGGAGGGGGTTTGTTGCAAATTGGCGCCGCTGCCTGCTGTACATCGCCTTATGCTATGCTATGTTATGTTACGCTATGTTCCGTTATGTTGTGCAGACACGAACGGTCTCGATGCGCTCGATGCCTTGCACCTGTAGCCGCACGCCATGCTCTGTGCAGTGCCATGCATGTCTTGCACAGCCATGTCTTGTGTCGCGTAAAGAAGCTACGAAGCTGCACAGGCGGTACTGTGCGACTACTATCATGTCTCCGGCATCGAGGCATGGTGGATGGTAAGTCTCCAATTTTATGAAATGGAGATCTCCGTCACTTTTTATCAGACGTAAGATTCACTGTGTTTACACATCGATATCAAAGACATACTCGAGCCCTTAAGCTATAATAACCAACCAACCGATGCCCATAAACGCACTTTTCTTAGCAACGAGTAAAACTGATGTAATTCAATTAATTAATGCAATAATGCTGATTTCAGCCACTGATTCAATTCAGTTGTACGGCCATCCAAACGCTTATCCAATCATAAATATAATCAAGTAATAGTGGAGCGTGAGCTAGCCAAATGCCGGCAACAAAATTGGTACAGGTCCTCACTATCAACTGTGGGAGAATATAGGCCTATGACCACGTATGGAAGTTAGCAGTGTCAAGGGTGCTTCAATTCGGCTGTGGACCAGACATGCTTAAAATCGTCCCTGTGCGCATACGTCCGACTTCTCACATTATACGGCATCTATGTAAGCAGACCATGGGTTCGCGGAAGGATCGGTTGAAATTTGTGGGAAAATGTTAGAACATTTCATAGAGATGAAGCATCGAAGAGGAGCAGCTTTTTTTGTTTTACTGTAGTCGAACGTACCTAAACGCAACTTACAAGAATGCATCTGGTTTGACTTTCACGCGTTGTGAACCAAAAATCAGAGACCTAACCCTGCGTGGGGGTTAGTCAATGGGCAAACGCCATGCATGATACAGCAAGCAATTTTCTGGAAGTAGAAGCGTGCCCGTCCGCGATCCAGAACCCACCGATGTGGCTGCAATCTGCCGACGAGGCAACTTCCCGCCGTCTGGACGCCCCACCAACCGTCCCTTCTCACCGATGCAAATTACGGCCACTACCGGAATACAAACGAACCAGTTCATGCATGCATGGACCATGCCGAGACTGAGCGGAGACATCGCCATCCACGCTTGTCGTGTGTCCGGATTATCTGGACATATCTGTCGGCCTCGACCTACACGATCGCCTCCTACGTTACAGGCGCTTGGCGTGCCAAGAGCTTCAGCAGTAAAGCTGCTCGGTGAATCCTCGACACGGAGGGTCTCGTCGGCCGAAGACGACCGTCGAGAGGCACTCTCCCGTGACGCATCGGCGAGCTGTAGCCGGTCGGAGACATTCGGCCGCCTTTATGTCGGTCGGGAGTGCTGGCTTGGAGACGGGACCGGCCTGGAGCGGTTCAGCTGGGCGTGTGTGGCAGGCGGCGAGTCACGTGTGCCTGGCGCGTGCTGCCCCCCCAGCAGGGCATCTGTCCCACACGGGCCAATGAGATCAGCTTCAGACAGTTGTCTGGCGATCGCTGGTGTAGCGCCGTCGCACGCAGACTGCCGCGTGTTTGGAGCAGGCGATCGCGTCGCTCACACGCTCAGGGCTGGTGTTTCATTTGCGGGCTGGCCGACACTCCCTGATCGTGGTGCGGTCTGGGGACGTGTGGTGTCCGCCACGCCGTCTGCCGATGCTGCCGACCGTGCACGAGGAGCCGTCTGTCGGGTGGGTGACTCACGGCGTGACATTGCCCAGTCGCCGAGGCCGCCGGCGAATGCGGTGTGACGGCTAAGTGGCCGTTTTGTGACCGAAAAACCGGCTGGCGTTGAGTCACGTCAGCGTGGTGTACCTGCCTGGCGGACGCGCCGTGTTCTCGCCGCTGGTGGATCGGGGGGGCAGGGCAGGCGGTGAAATTGAGCAGAACAGCGGGCGTCGCCGCGATGTCAGTCACGGGCTGACGCCGGCGAACAAGGCTGTGCGTAGTCCGTGGCGTCCGGCCGCCGGCGACCTGCCACTTGGCGTCCGGCCGCCGGCGACTTGCCACTTGGCGTCCTGCCACCGACAACTTGCCACTTGGCGTCCGGCTGCCGACGACCTGCCACTTGGCGTCCGGCAGCCGGAGTCCTGCCACTTGGCGTCCTGCCACCGACAACTTGCCACTTGGCGTCTGGCTGCCGACGACCTGCCACTTGACGTCCGGCAGCCGGAGTCCTGCCACTTGGCGTCCGGCCGCCGGCGACTTGCCACTTGGCGTCCGGCCGCCGGCGACCTGCCACTTGGCGTCGGCAAGGCGCAGTCCCGTCGCGCGTGGGCCGTGCGTCGGTGGTTGGGCGTCGCACGTCGCACGTGACGGGCCTGGCGATTTCCCATTAGCAAGTGGCCATTGCAACGCGCCGGCCGGCCGTCGGACGGGCCGACGCGGCGCAGAGCACACCGATCGGTCAGCGTCACCGCGCGACAGCCAGCTTCTCCGACGGCTGCGTCGACGCCGACGCAACGAGAAATCGTCGTGGCCGCCGTCGGGACGACGTCGAGAGGCAGTGCGGCGAGCGGCGCCGAGGCGGCCAGGTATACTTGGCGTCCGGCCGCCGGCGATCTGCCACTTGGTGTCGGGCCGTCGTTCCCGTTGGCAAATTGGTGATGCCAACGTGTGGCAGGATTCGTCCGCCGGCGGCGCGGCCGTCCCGAGTGTGACCGACCGGAAATGCGGCCGCTCTACTGCCCATTGTTGATTGGTTGATGTGTGTGTGTGTGTGCGTGCGTGCGTGCGTGCGTGCGTGCGTGCGTGCGTGCGTGCGTGCGTGCGTGCGTGCGTGCGTGCGTGCGTGGCGTCGGTCAGCCGCACCACTTCACCGCCGCCGACCGAATCGGGTCAGCGACGATTTCCCACCATTTGACATTACCAGAGCGGAGTGACCTCAATACTGACACCCAGTCGACACGGCCGGACGCCACACAATCCACATCATCAGGCGGCCGCGCGGCCCGTCCAACTGCTCACGCTCGACGCTCGCATCTCGACGCGCCGGCACCGACGTGGACCCGCCGCGCCGGCGGGCGGACGGTCTGGTCTGGCGGTGGCCGGCCAGACGCGGCGGTCCTCAGTAGCATGGTCACGACCGCAGGGCGCCGTTGACGAGTGCGCCCGTGGCGTCCGCACCGCGACGTCGACCGGCCGAACGCAATCGCCGGTAGTGCGTCGGTCCATCACGCGTAACGACGCGCGGCCTCGCCGACCGCCGCCGATGGCACGAGCTGGGCGCCACGTGCGATCTCGGCGCGCCCGAGCGTGAGCGTCTGTGGACGAGTAGCCAGCCGACCTGCTGCGTGACGCCGTGCGCGGTTGCGGCACGGCGGGAGGCGCCGTCGTCGCGTTGGTCACCTGAGGTCGAGATCGCGTGCCACAGACGGATGGGCTCGTGCGCGTTGTTAGATGAACTTTCATCTCCGCCCTTTTCTGCTTTTTTTTAACACACAGAACGCGTTCAACTCTTGCAAGAATGTGATGTTTTGTGGAAAGTTTGTGCTCAGTTGCCAAACTTGCGTCACTCTTCGGTACAACTATCTGAATTGCTGCAGATATCGGCAAATTACTTCCAAGTATGCGAACTGCATGTCCCAGAACGCGTGTTTGCAACAGACGTCGCTGCGTTCAAAGTTACGAGCTTCCACTGGGGGCGGAACGACGTGAAGATCTTCCTGTGCACTGACCTGGCCGCTCTTGCCCGTCTCGAAGCCGACACGTCACACGGTCCCACGTCACACGTCACGGTCTCTTTCAACAACACTTTGCTCCCGTCGAGTGTTTGGAAATGCTCGACGATTTCGACGAGTGCCCGGCTGATGGTCCCGCCCGGACCCTTCCCAGCCGGTGACTGCACTTCAGCTCGGGTGGTTGTGAGAAGGGCGGAACAATAGTATGGCTGAACAATACCACCCACCGTCTCACAACACGGGAGACGCAGGTGCGTGAGAAGCACAGGCTTGACGGCAAAAGTCGGACGCCGGTTAGCCTCCGCCTGGACGTCTCGGCACTCGCTGCTTCTCAGCATATCGCTGGTCGGCGTGGCCGACAATGGCGCGCAACAGGTGCCGGATCGGTCTCACGGCACCAGATCCGTCTCGCCGCGCCATCGCGTCGAATCTGCCCCCGCCGCGCTCGGTTCGCCTCACGGCGTCGGATCTGTGCCTGTGCGCGCGGTCCGCAGCGCCGGCCGAGACTCACCGCCAGCAGACGGCTGACCAGACTCGGCGCGCGGCCCCCGATCTCCAGCCCGCGCGGCCCCCGATCTCCAGCCCGCGCGGCCCCCGATCTCCAGCCCGCGCGGCCCCCGATCTCCAGCCCGCGCGGCCCCCGATCTCCAGCCCGCGCGGCCCCCGATCTCCAGCCCGCGCGGCCCCCGATCTCCAGCCCGCGCGGCCCCCGATCTCCAGCCCGCGCGGCCCCCGACCGATCGCCGCGCGGCGCCACGCAGGCCGCCAGCGGCCGTCTTGTGCGCCGCGTCTGATCCGGTGCGGCCGCGAGCTCCGTCCGGCCGGCCCCACTCGTGGCGGCGGCGGCATCTGACGCGGACAAGCCGTCGCACCAGTGCTGACCGGCCGACGTGGCCGCCGACGGCCGCGGACGCGCCGAGCTGGTCCCGGCCCACTTCCGCCCGCGTTCCGTCGTGCTGTCGGCCACGCGGCCCGTGAAAACGCACGCTACTCGACGTCCGGCCACAGCTGCGGCACACGGGTCGATGTTGACTGCAGCGAAGCGAGCTGCTCGGTGTGGTCCGTGTCGGAGAGGGCCGGGTGCAGCATTCTGCCCAAACCTCCCGCAGGGAGCCGATCGGAATTTATTGATAAGGGCTCAGGAGTATCGTTTTATGGAAATAATTGCAGTGCTCAAGAGGCTGCATCGGCGCAGAGCAATCTTGTTGATCTACTGTACGCCGTGGCGGTAATGTATGAAGCCCGTAACTTACCGATGGTGGCGGCCAGTATCGAAGATGCAATAAATCGTCCAGCGAAGACGCCACGAATCAGCACAGTCGGTGTAAGTAGAGCAAAGCGTCGCACACTATTGCGTAGGCAGATTGTAAGTTCAGATCCAGCATACGGCAATCAATTGAATCCAATGGTGGCAGATAATTAGTCCTAGAAGATTAGCTTCAGTCTTAGAACAAGCCGAACCATTGCATAGTGCTTCCTGCCGATATGTGCGTGGTGCGTGTATGTTTTATTGAAGCATTATTCCCAATGCACATCGATCCTGGTTTCTGGACACCAGTGGCGATGGACAGACATTGGTCCGCTGACAAGTGGAGACATGTCGACTGCCTCGTCGGCGTCGATCATCCTCGGCGGCGTCCGCATCGACGGTTCGGCGGCCACTGCCGCCGACGCGGCGGCCGCCTCCCGGCCCGGCGCCACCACACCAGCCAGCCGCCCTCGGCTGCCCTCCTGCAGTGCACCGCCGCACCGGGGTTCGGGGGTGTATCATAACATCCACAGGTGATAACCTCCACAGTTCATAACCTCCACAAATTCAACATACACGAAGCGGTCCTAACCTCCACAGGTCATAACCTCCACAGTTCACAACCTCCACAACTCCGAAGCGGCCATAACCTCCAAAGGTCATAATAGCCTCCGCAACTCCGATGCGGTCATAACATCCACAGCTCACAGCCTCCACGGCGGTTTTGCTCCAGTCGCCGCGCGCCGGCCGATCGCACCGGCGGACCGCCGAGCGGAAGCTGAAGCGGCCGTGCTGGCCAGACTGCCGGCGCGTGCATCGGCGGCCGACAGGTGCACAGATGCACGACGCGTCGTTGCCGGCGTTCGTGCGCGTCACTCTGTCTGGCCGTTCGGGGCGTAATTGGACGCGGCCGTGCCGGCCGGCGCGGACCGGCGAAATTAACGGACTTCATTAGCACCATCCATGCGAACGGCGTTTTTCTCGGGGGATCTGCCCGACGCGGGGCGATTAGAAGAAGCGCTGCCGCAAAAAGCGCTGTCCGGCGGCGGCTGGGCGGCGAGTCGGCCGTCTCAGGTCACAGCTGGGGTCGAGTCGTGGTGCGCTGTGTCGGCCGCGCCCGTCGGGCGAGCGTGCGGAACCTCGTGCCACCTGCTGCACGCCGTGCGCGCCGTAGGTGCCGGGATCAGGCGACCGAACGTCGGCCCTGTTCCATCGGCGGCAGGCGCCACGCCTGCAGCCGAGTGAACTCGTCCTCGGGCGAGATCAAAGCGCGTATTGATTCGCCGCGAATCGGCGAGACAGACGTCGCTGGTGCCGCTTCCGAAGAAAAACACCCGGCCTGATGCATCATTCGCCGCAGATGTGGGACGCGCCGAAAACATCCACAGCAGTCTGTCGAACGCGAAAATGACCATCAAATTTGTATTTCGTCGCTTTGAGCCACTCCTGCAGTTCAGGACAAAGCGTCAGCTGGCCCGCATCACGCCCGCGGACGGATGGCTGTCGAGCCCCCCCCCCCCACCCCACCCCTGACCCCACTCCACAATCACGTCCGCCGTACCACTGCCGACCCGTGTGTCCGGACGTTACAGCACGACACGCCCGACACGTCACCGCGGACGGGGGCGGAGGCGGGGGCGGGGGCGCCACGAGCCACCGATCACGACTCCTCCCTGCGGGGCAGTCACACGGTCGCCATGGCAACACCGCGTCGCTGCCAACGTCCGGTGCGTGGTAAATGTCACGGGAGACGCCACAGCGTGTGTGATAAGATCCCGTCCGCCGGGAAAAAAATGATATCAGCAAACGGTCTCTGCTCTTATCTGCTATCACTCGGCTGGAAATATAAATATAAAATTCAGTAGCACTTTTTCTCAGCCGAAGGAAGCACATGCCAATTCGATTGATGAGACAACGCTTGAAACGGCGAACAAGTGCTGTGTTGGCATGCGAGCTGCCCCGGGGGGGGGGGGGACAATTCCCCCTCTCGTCTGCGAGCTTGCCACTGCAGTGATGCAGTCCCGTCTGGGGCGCTGTATAACCAATGCAGTTGATGCGCCCTAAAACCCTAATAACCAACCAAGATGGAGTCACGTCCTGGCGTTTGTATGCAATATGTTCGGAACGTAGTCCGAGCCTGCTCGGCTCAGAGCTTGTCGCTGTGGTCGAGATGTGAATTCGACACGTCAGCGTTGACATGCTCGGATTGCTTTCACTTTCCTCGTGCATAAATTTGTCCTCAAAGTATGCTCTGTGCGAAGCATCGAATTGACTTCATCGACACCAGAATGAGTTGACAGTGAGCTTATCTGACATGATCTGGCACCACGGGTCTGACAGCTCAACCGAAACTACTTGCAATTCTTCAGCAGCGAGTTGGTTTCGCATACACTGATCTGGCCTGCCTCCACATCGAAGTAAGATAGCGCATATTCGAATCGAATTGTTGTAAGTACCTACTGGCCAGACCCTGCACACAATTAGCCTAATTTGACAGTATTGACTTCATCGAACAAAGTAATGACCTCATCTAACATGACCTGATGCCTGTTCTGACCGTCAGAAAGATCTTCGGTGGGTAAGCAAACGCCTGACAAATCACGCTGTTGTTTTTACCTCACCCCTTCCTCAAACGGTTTGAATAGAGCTATTAAAACATTGTAACTTAAAACTTGAAACAATTCTCGTTCCTCGTTCCTCGTTCTGAAACTTATCGACGAAATATGATTTGTTGGCTCTGACAAACCATATTTCGGCGACATGTGCATTCAAAATAATGTTTCTTTTTCACGCATAGCAATGCTAATTTTCAGCATGGCTAGGCACAATATTCTGGGTCAGCCGTCCCGGCGGTGACGGCAGTGGCGGGCGACTGTGGTGTGGCAGTAACGCCCGTAAGGGGCAGCGGGAGGTGTCTCAGTGCATCACGTCAGGTCAGCCGTCCCGGCGGTGACGGCAGTGGCGGGCGACTGTGGTGTGGCAGTAACGCCCGTAAGGGGCAGCGGGAGGTGTCTCAGTGCATCACGTCTGGTCCGCCGTCCCGGCGGTGACGACTGTGGTGAGCGACGTTGCGGTGTGGCAGTGGCGTGTCGGCCCGTGGCCGCTCGGCCGTCGGCCGGACGTGAGGCCGGGTGACGGGGTGGCCGCCTCACGCGACATGCTCACCACACGCCGGCCACGGTGTCCGACTGCGACGCGTCACGCCGGCCACGGTGTCCGACTGCGATGCGTCACGCCGGCCGCCTCGCCGGCGCGCGGCGTGACTGTGACCGCACGCACCGGCATCCGGTCGACGGTCCGGGCGCCAGTTGTGGTGCCGGTACTGGCCGTCCGGGCGCCAGTCGTGGTGCCGGTACTGGCCGTCCGGGCGCCAGTTGTGGTGCCGGTACTGGCCGTCCGGGCGCCAGTTGTGGTGCCGGTACTGGCCGTCCGGGCGCCAGTCGCGGTGCCGGTACTGGCCGTCCGGGCGCCAGTTGTGGTGCCGGTACTGGCCGTCCGGGCGCCAGTTGTGGTGCCGGTGCCGGCTCCGTCCGGGCGCCAGTTGTGGTGCCGGTACTGGCCGTCCGGGCGCCAGTTCGCGCCCCGGTCGCTTTGGTGCCGGTACTGGCCGTCCGGGCGCCAGTTGTGGTGCCGGTACTGGCCGTCCGGGCGCCAGTTGTGGTGCCGGTACTGGCCGTCCGGGCGCCAGTTGTGGTGCCGGTACTGGCCGTCCGGGCGCCAGTCGTGGTGCCGGTACTGGCCGTCCGGGCGCCAGTCGTGGTGCCGGTGCCGGCCGTCCGGGCGCCAGTTGTGGTGCCGGTGCCGGTCGTCCGAGCGCCAGTTGTGGTGCCGGTACTGGCCGTCCGAGCGCCAGTTCGTCCCTGTCCCGTTCCCGGTCCCGATATCTGTGCCGGTCCCTGTATCTGTCCCGGACCCTGTGCCTGTCCCTGTGCTGGTCTCTGTCCCGGTCCCGGTCCCGGTCCCGGTCCCGGTCCCGGTCCCGGTCCCGGTTCTGGTCCCAGTCCCAGTCCCAGTCCCGGTCCCAGTCCCAGTCCCAGTCCCAGTCCCAGTCCCAGTCCCAGTCCCTGTCTCGGTCCCGGTCCCGGTTCTTGTCCTGCGCCTGGACTTACCATGCGATTTCGGTCCCGCACCGAACTGCGCCAGCTTTCGGTCCTACGCCTGCAGAGCACAACATGCTCCGCATTATCCGAACGAACGTCGGGTTGGGGTAGATTTAGCTCGGACTGGATGCAATTTTGTCGATAGTTGCGTATTTCGTTTGATTTATGATCGATCTCTCGATTGCTGCTCGCTTGTTGAATCAAGCCGAATTTATCCAAACTGATTTGACTGAGATAACCGTTCTGGTTGACAACGGATTTGAATTGAATATAGTTTGACCTTCATGGATCCTAAATGGATTGGAGCACGTGCTTTCAGCTTTATGCTTCATGCTCTCAATTCAGCTTCATCCTCGAGCAAGTACTTCAAGTACTTTATGCTACAAGCCCTGGCGTTTGCCCTTGACTCAGCTGAGATCCGGATCCGTGATCCTGAGTACGGATCCGGACCGAGCCGCGACGATCCACCGAATTCAGGCGATCCACCGAATTCAGGCGGCGCCGCCAGATCGTAGTGTTCGCCTGTCACAGTGGCTGCCGTCCACACGGCAGTCACTGTGTGGTGACTGCCGCCGGCTGCAAGTCAGCCGGCGGCGCAGCGACGACAGCGCCGCCGGCTGCAAGTCGTTTGCATCGCGTGGTTCGATGTGGTCGGCGTGTCCTCGGGCTCCAAGGCAGCGGCGGGGACGACTTTCAATGGACACTGCCAGCAGTGTAGAGATATCGGAGCGTAAATCACTGCATTGACATACCATTGGCGGTGCAGAGGGAACGGAATTATTAGCAAGCTAGAATTCTAGTGTGTACATAAAGTATGTTTATTGCGTGTGAGACGCAGACGTCTTTGCTGCTTCCATTTGGTGCTTGGAGTCTCTTTGGTGCTTGGATGCCCTTCATTTTGCAGGGCGCCTCCTCCTCAAATGGCCTGCCATTTGCCCATGCGGTCTGGTTTATATTGCGTCATTCGTTACACCCTTTGGGCTTGCCGTGACGATTAATTCGTTTTTTTCGTGCATTCGATTTCGGGTTGCCATCTCTCATCCTTTTCCGCCCGCTCCGTCCATTTTGAATCACTTCATCTTCCTCCGCCCTTCCGGTCTCGCTCAGTCCCACCCGCCTTCACATCTGTCCCATCTGTCACATCTGTCCCGCCCCACTCCGTTCTTGTCACATCCCGTCCACGTTCCGTAGCGTCGCGTCTCGTCCCGCCAATGTCCCGTCCCGTCCCGTCCCGTCCCGTCAATGTCCCGTCCCGTCCATATCCCGTCACATCCCGTCCATGCCACGTCCCGTCCGTGTCCCTGTCCCGTCCGTTTTTGTTCATCACGTACTGCACTTCTTCTGTCCTTCTGTCTTCTGTCTCTGTCCCGTCACATCCCACCCTTGTCCCATCACGTTCGACCCTTGTCCCGTCACATCCCACCCTTGTCCCGTCACGTCCCACCCTTGTTCCATCACGTCCAACTTTTGTCCGTCACGTTCTATCCATGTCCCGTCACGTCTCGCCTATGTCCCATCATGTCCCGCCCTTGTCCCGCCACGCCCCGGTTTTACCCGTCACGTCCTGCCCTTGTCCCATCATGTCCCGCCACGCCCCGCCTTTGCCCGTCACGTCCTGCCCTTGATCCATCACGTCCCACTTTTGTCCGTCACGTTCTATCCATGTCCCGTCACGTCTCGCCTATGTCCCATCACGTCCCACCGTCGTCCCATCACGTCCCGCCGTCGTCCCGTCACGTCCGGTGCCCGTCCCATCCCGTGCCGCCGCCGTGCCGTCACTGTGCCGTTACGTCCCGCCTCCGTTCCGGCTGGACGGGCCGGGCCGGGCCGGGCCGCCCGTATTTACATTGATGCCGGGTAATGACAGGTCAGGCCGGGGGTCGGACAGCCGACTCCGGCGGCGGGCACGCGGTCCGACCAGATAATTGAGCGGCCGATTACAGGCCAGCGTCAAGCGCCGGTAATGAAGACGCCGCCAGCTGAAAGGCTCGGCCGACGAGATGAGCGGCGAGATGGGACGACAGATCGGCCGGCGGCCGGCCGCGATGGCCAAACACCGGCGGATTGACGGCAACCGCCGGGCGGCCTTGTCCGAGGCCCACGCCGGACACAGGAGCGCAACCCCTTCCCATCCCCCCCCCCGCCCGTACCCACTCCCATCCGTCGCCGCCCGCACCCCTGCACGCATCGTCGACGGACAGGACCCCGGCCGAGTTTTTGTGGGCGGTTCTTTTGTGCGCGCGACCCGGCCGCTGCGAGCGGCGCGTATTTTTACACGCCGCTCCGGCTGCGTCGACGATACGTTAACTGCGCCGGTGGTCATCCATTCCGCCGGGTGGATTATCACGTCCGCCCCTGCGGCCATTATGTAAACGCGCGTGAACACGGACGGAGACGCGCCGGGCCGCGCCGCGCCGCGCCGGGATCGGCTCGCCAGGATGGCGCGCCGGCCAGAAAAAGCCGCCGCTTACATCGCCGCTGAATGCACGAAACGCGTAATGAAGCCGTTCGAGCGCGGGCCGCTGCCCCCTGAATGCTATGCAAATTTTATGTCGGCACACGCTGGCGGGAGAAAATTGAGTCGCAGCTTGAAGCTGACCGGCGTTTCTTTGTGCCGTCATAAAGGACATTGATTTTGCAGGAGAGACTTACCGCCTGCGCCTTTGTGGCACGCTTGTTTCAGGCGCAGTCGGACGCAGTTTTTCCGATTGAGTTATGCTGGCAGGCAAAGTAGGGGGCAATGGCTGAGCGCAGAACTTAATGCACATTCTGATTCATATATCGAAGACACGATGTTTATGTAAATGCACTGGTCAGCGGGGAGGTCCGTGCTAAACAAATGCGCAGAAATTAAGTTGCTATCTGTCACACAAATCGTGGAGTTAGCCGGCAAGCGGCGGAGAACGCCGCCGGCCCTATTGCTATGCCGGTCGCGTTCCGTGCGATTGGCTCATTTCGCGTAGGAGCGGCCGGGTCGTCATGGCAGCCGGGTCGTCATGGCACGCCACGAGATGCGCGCGGCGAAAGTGAGCGCGGCAGCCGCGGTGTCACCGCGGTTGCGGCCCAGCTTCGGGCACCGCCTCCGAGCCACAGCCGCGCGCCGGCCACGTGACCCGGGCAGGGTCGCCGCCGCGTCGGCACGTGACTCGCCGGACGACTCGTCCGTCGTCGCGGCTGCGAGGCGCGCCGCGCCGGATGCACGGACCCGACCGCAGCGAACACGAAACACGCGCCTAATTGGCGCCGCGACGGCGGCGAAAAACGGCGCGCCGCGCGCCGCGACGGCGCGGCCCGACTGAAGTCTTTTTGCGTCGGCGGCGGCGGGCCGCTCGCGCGCGGCCGGCGACGGCCGTGGTTATCGTCACCGCAGTGGGCCGCGGGCAGAGCGTGCCGGCCAGGCAGCGGGTGCTCCAGCCGCCGGAGACGTGTACCGCCGGCGAGCGGCCGCACGTCGGTCGGCACCGGTCGTGAGTCGCTGCCGGGACTCCACGTGGGGTGCTGCGGCTGCAACAATAGGCGCATTTATCTGCCGGAACACCGGTGCAGTGAGGGGCGGCGGGCGGATGCAATAACAGCCGGCTGCGTCTTCACCACTCGCTGCAGCGCACCGTGGGCGGATGTGTCGGCGGACAGCGGGCGGGAGTGGGCGGCAACGTGAGCGAGTGCGTGCAGCTACCGAGGTGGGGGCGGTGGATCGGTAAATGATACACTGTCAAGTTTGAACAATGGTCGAGTTAAACTTCTGAATCGTTGCCACTTTTGGACAGGTCCGAAATCATGACTTTCAGTCATCAGTTATCAGTTATCACTCATTCGAATATTACCCAGTCGTTCTCCGCCCTGTCAAGATGCTCTGAAGCGTTGCTAAAACACAGCACACCGTTGGCTTCGCTGCGGCGCAGCTACCGGTTACGGGCTGCTGGCAGTAGCGACCGACCTACACTTGGTGAGCCGTAAACTGGCGGCCATAATGCCGGTCGACAAAAGCTGTCGAAAGCGGGTCGGTGTCGCCATGCTCCAAACACTAGTGTCGGGTGCTTAGCAGCCGGCAATAAACCCGTATTGGCTGGACCCTGGTCCGGAGACGTCCGATCGCCACTCCACACTTGCTCAGTACGCTGAGTCGGATGGCTCACCCGGAGGAAACACGCACTCTCTATGCTCTTCTGAGGGTGGAAGACTGGCGTCGAGAGCTCTACCTTCTATTTGTTGGTAAGCTTGAGGGCGCGACTCGCTTGCGAGTTTACGAACCCGATGTGATTGATTCATTGTCATCTTCCCGAGCTCAAGCGGGCTTCGTGGACGTCCGGCCGGCGCATGCCCCGCGGCCCCGTCATCCATTGTCCAGCCAATCCGGCGATTGCACGCACTACACGTGCACCGTCGCTCCGTTTGATCCCGCTGAGTTATTGGAAAGGCGGCACGCCGTGTCGGACAATAGGAAAGGCGGGGGAGGGGCTGCACGAGGAAGACTTGCAGCGGGATGCTGAAGGCGGCGGGGAGCGGAGGGGAGGGGCAGCTCCGGTGTTGGTGTGCAGCTTGAGGACTGAAGCTGGCCGAACCTTCCACATCCTGAGGCCACGTCACGAGAGCATCTGCTGTGGCTCCGCACTCAGCCCCAGAAGGCGGCAAAGCATCTGATTAAAATTTGCCCATTGAAGCTGTAATTATGCGTGCCAGCTGGGAGCTGGAGATGTTTGTGAGAGCAGCTTTGCCTTTGCGTGGAAATGACAGTTCGCCGTGCAATGTGCATTGTATAAGGACACCATGTGGGGAGGGTTTGAATATATTGTTAGACCAACAGTCTTAGGATGCCCCATCGAAGATAAATTTGGGAACACGCTCCAGAATGCTTTACGAAATGGATGATTGTTCGAGCTTCATATGGGGGTTAGAAACGAATGTATATTTATAATAAATCGCACATACACGCTGCCCGGCCGATGTCGAAATCATTCATTTAGCAATGCATTTGGCCATACTTGATATTAAAAGCTCCATCTCCACCACAAGTCAACGGCACATGTGCACCGCATGGATCGTATGGCTTCATTCTTGGAAAACGGCGCACATTTTAAACGAGAGACGAAGAAATGCAAGTCCAGAGTACCAAATGGATATTGAACCAATAGATGAGAGTGGGGTAAGACACCAATGACGATGTGGGGTAAGACGAGCTTAAACTCCTGTAGAGCTTTGGGATCAGAGACGCACAACGAAGCAATTCCGAGGAGAAGTGAGAAATCTGTAAATTCGCGTAGCTCCGCTATTCCGGCGGTGCTTCCTTTGCCTGTCTGCCGCTGCCTGCGATGAAAGCGGCAGCGGCACCGGACGCCACCTTCTCGCACTGGCGGACAGCATTGGGATGCCGAGGTGCGCCATCAGTAAAAATACAATCAAATGGTATTGAATCAACAGCCAACACAATGCATCATGAGCTCATTCGGGTCAACTTCAGCATTAATGCTCTGGAGCCGACGTTCATTTGGCTCCCCCGATGGAACGCAACGCAGCTGACCGGAGAAAATATGCATTCGGTCGATGGCTCCTCACGTCGGACAGATCGTCTGGATAATTGGGGTCACCACGACGGGCATAGTGGCAGATAATTTGACGGCGTATTGCAGCCAGCACTTCGCCGTCACCAGACCACCCTGTTTTTCCTTGCACGCCGCTGACGCTCGCACGGACTCGGCGTCTAATTGTAGTCGCCGGGTTGTAGGTTAGGTTTTAGAACCTTAGTCACCTTAGTGACCTTTTAGAACCTTAGTCACCTAACCTTAGTCACCGTCTAATTTTAGTCGCCGGGTTGCGACACTGGATCCAATCTAAAACGACTACTGACCGATAAACGGTCGCATGGCGTCGTGATGGTGACCCTTCCCTCCCCCCGTACTCGCACAAACAACCACCGTTGCCAGGCATATTCCTGAGACAGAACTTCAATGAACACCGTCTTACCCAGCCAGAATATAAAGGCATTAAGGTGAATGAATAAGAAAAATCGCATTGCTAAGGACGTATCCATTGATCTGCCCCTGTATTTTGTGTGTGTGGGGGGGGAGGGCGGTGACGCGACGCGGTGAGGCGCCGTCGGAACATCTTGAATATGTCCCTGCGTTTTGCATATTCAAAAACATATATGTTGACGAATTTCATCATTATTTACATGTCATGTTTGCTCCCGGTTACTGACCACCTGGTAACTTGCGAAACTCTTCAGCAGATGTCTATATTTGTTCTTAATTTACTTGCCGGTAATTTCGATTTGTAGAATCATTGGTTGCACATTGAACCGCAACACAAATTCCCTCCGTTTTCTGCTCAAACCAAGAAGTCAATTGGTATGAAAGCGGCAAGCTGCAATCCTGCCCACACCGGTGGTGCCATCCAAAGTCACCTCAGAGATTTCCTGCCGCATTGGACCTGTCAAAGCCTTCAGACGTGCATCGCCATCGCAATCAGCGATGATCGAGCACACAACATTGCTCCTCGGGGACTCTGCCGGGAGGCCGGCCTCCTCCCCCCCCCCTCTCTCTCCTCCACGGCACGGAGCCAGGCCAGCAGCGACTGTGAGCTTCAGCGCCGGTTGCGGCCAGTTTCATATCCGATAGAGACGGCATTTGTGTGGCCGTCAATGAGCCGTGGCGATGGCTCGGCCGAGACGGGCCGCTCGAATCGCATCAGTTTCAATAAGCGGACGCAGATGCCGGCTGCCCTTTACGAGCGGCGTACGACCGGCGAACTGAGTGTTGCCGGCAGCAGGAAGGACCGCGATCGAGGCCTGGGAACTGGGTCGGCCGCGGCGGCGGAGTGACCGATGTCAGACAGTGTCCACCGCGGCGCGGCGAGAGTGGCCGATGTCAGACAGTGTCCACCGCGGCGCGGCGAGAGTGACCGATGTCGGACAGTGTCCACCGCGGCGCGGCGAGTATGACCGATGTCAGACAGTGTCCACCGCGGCGTGGCGAGAGTGACCGATGTCAGACAGTGTCCACCGCGGCGTGGCGAGAGTGACCGATGTCAGACAGTGTCCACCGCGGCGCGGCGAGTATGACCGATGTCAGACAGTGTCCACCGCGGCGCGGCGAGAGTGACCGATGTCGGACAGTGTCTACCGCGGCGCGGCGAGAGTGACCGATGTCGGACAGTGTCCACCGCGGCGCGGCGAGAGTGACCGATGTCAGACAGTGTCCACCGCGGCGTGGCGAGAGTGACCGATGTCAGACAGTGTCCACCGCGGCGCGGCGAGAGTGACCGATGTCGGACAGTGTCCACCGCGGCGCGGCGAGAGTGACCGATGTCGGACAGTGTCCACCGCGGCGCGGCGAGAGTGACCGATGTCGGACAGTGTCCACCGCGGCGCGGCGAGAGTGACCGATGTCGGACAGTGTCCACCGCGGCGCGGCGAGAGTGACCGATGTCAGACAGTGTCCACCGCGGCGCGGCGAGAGTGACCGATGTCGGACAGTGTCCACCGCGGCGCGGCGAGAGTGACCGATGTCGGACAGTGTCCACCGCGGCGCGGCGAGAGTGGCCGATGTCAGACAGTGTCCACCGCGGCGCGGCGAGAGTGACCGATGTCGGACAGTGTCCACCGCGGCGTGGCGAGAGTGACCGATGTCGGACAGTGTCCACCGCGGCGCGACAAGAGTGGACGATGTCAAGCAGTGTCCACCGCGGCGCGGCGAGTATGACCGATGTCGGACAGTGTCCACCGCGACGCGGCGAGAGTGACCGATGTCAGACGGTGTCCACCGCGGCGCGGCGAGAGTGGCCGATGTCAGACAGTGTCCACCGCGGCGCGGCGAGAGTGACCGATGTCAGACAGTGTCCACCGCGGGGCGGCGAGAGTGACCGATGTCAGACGGTGTCCACCGCGGCGCGGCGAGAGTGGCCGATGTAGGGTGGCTGTCGCAGCCGACGTTCCCGCTGCCACGCCCCCTGTGGCCGCGCCGCGCCCGGCCCGTCGAGGCCGACGACAGACGCGCTGGCTGGACGGTCAGCATCGATAACCAGCGCGAGGCACCTCACGATCGAGCGCAGGTCTTCGAACGCGGGTCACCAGGTCCTCGCCCATAAGTCACCTGAGCGTCGAGCGCAGGCCACATCGATCTCGTGACCGCCGGACGCCGGTCGCCGGGCGATTGAACTCTGGCCACCGGGGCGTCGAACACAGGCGGCCTGGCGGGCGGCCGAGTTTCCCCACCGCATGTCAGCGGCCCGCGGCCGCGCCGCGAGGAGCCTGCGTGTGACCCAGCGGGGCCGACCGACGTGCGATGGTGACGTGCGGTACACGTGCGGCTTCGTCCGCCCTCCTCCGACCCGCACCGGATCGGCGAGCCGTCTCCGACGGCTTGGAGGACACCCGGCACCGCGCGTGGCGTCCGCCGCCCAACCTGCTGTGATGGATGCGGCGCGCCCTGCCGGCGCGGTTTTTGCCGACCGGACGCCCGGCCGGCGCCGGTGGTCTATGCTAATTCGCCACTCGGCGGCCGCCGCCGGGTCAGGGGTGCCGTGTAGCCGCTGTCGACGGCGGCGGCCGGGAGGTCGCCGGTGACAGCGGCCCAGGCTCCGCCGTCGGCCCGACCGGCCCCCGGGGCGTGCGGGCAGCCGGCGACGGTCGGCAGCCGCGGCAGCGGCCGCCGCCAGATGGCGCGAGACACCGGCGCGATTCGCTCTGGGAGAGTCGGCCGCGCGGCGCGTCCCCGGTCCGCGTCGCGGCGGCCATCGGCCACATTCCTGCCATTGACTTTGCAAATCGACGGATGCGATAGGATCTTTGGGTTTGGCCGCTAGATCGGTCCCGATGACGATCGGCGTTTTTCCTAATTATCCGCGTGTGTGTTTGTGCGGCCGGCCTGAATAATGGCCTGTCCGATCGCCATTCTAGTGGGGAAACAAACTATGTTTAGGTCCAATCTATGTCACTTATACTCTCGGTTTCTCACCTTATGTCGGCCTTTTTGGTGTCGATATTGATTTATCCCGGCGAGACCTCGCGGTCACAAAATGACAGGGCGCCTTTCATATGCAAAGCGTTCCGCGAAGCGAGTCGAGTTAGATAAATAGCCACAGGCGCCAAGTGCCAACGAAACAAATTGCTCGACGGTGATCCGAAGTAAGCGAGCCATCCCACTGCCGCGTCGTGGATTATTTTCAGACCTTGAACTATGCTTGCGATTGTCCGGCGCGACAGGCCTTCCCAGCCGGGCCAATATGCGGGGACGCTGGTGACAGACGAAGGCGAGACCAGTTCTGAGGGGGGAGGCATTGGTGGGGCGACGCAGAGGTGGCTGCGGGCGGGACAGCGATCGGCGCAGATTCCACCGCGAGCCTTCGGTCGGACGTGTCTGCCGTCCACCGTGACGTGTCTTTCGGAGACACGCCCACACCCGGTCACCTCTCCGTAAGGCCGTCAGTGGCGTGGCTGTCACGCCGTGAATCACCCGCCGCTGCTGTCGCACGACTGTCGCGCGACTGTCCGACGACTGTCACACGAGTGTCGCACAACTGTCGCATGACTGTCGCGCAACTGTCGCACGACTGTCACACGACTGTCGCACGACTGGTGCACGACTGGCGCACGACTGTCGCACGACTGCTCGCAGTCGGACGTGGGCGAAAGCCGGCGAAATCGGCCGCTCGCCGGCGCGATGGGACAACGCGCCGCCGCCGACACTCGGCGCATTCCTCGGGCGGCGGCCGACGACGAGAAGCCACACGCGAGCCGCACGGCCGCCCGGCTGGCGGTCACACGGCCAACAAAGGCCGGCCGGGTCGGCGAGGCGACAGCCGCCGCGGTGGTCCGGCCGTCGGACGGGCCGAGCGAGCCGATTTATCGCCGGCCGGCCGGCGGTGGTGGAGTCGCAGTCCGGTAGCGGGCGGCTCTGCTCGCAGAGCGGCCGCCGGCGGGGTGGTCCGGCGGCGGCGGCCCGCCCAGCGCCGCGCTCGCACGCCCAGGTGACGCACGGCGCGCCGACCGGCGATGAATCCGGCTGACGAACGACGCAGTCGGCCGGCACGCGACGAACGGCCGGCTGACGGCCGGCTGACGGTCGGCTGACGGCCGGCTGACGGGCCTCGCCAGCGGCCGGCCAGGCGCCGCGCTGTTGCGTGATGGCACGTACGGAACTGGAAACCCGCCGCACCTGTCGGAGAGAGAGAGAGAAAGAGACTGAATCTAGCATTTCACCGAGATTCATCCCACTGAGCTCCAACACCTGACTAAAGTCCGGTTCACACCGTCACCGAACCGGAAAAGCCTGTTCCGTCCGCCGGACCGGACAATGGACAAATTGACACATATTTATTTTATTTATCCCACGAAGATAACTGAGTTAAGGTTCCGATGGGGTGATAAATAGGTGAGTTCATGTCAACGAACCGTTGGTTTACGCTGGGTATATAAAATACCATAGCAACTGCCATGCCAATGTCAATGGTTCGCAATGCCTACATTTTCTAGAGCCAGGCTAGGTAAATGCATCGAATGTGCAATGAATGACTTGAGGTCTTTGACACACATGCGAGCTGCAAGACAGAGGTACTTATGATCAGAAATGTCCGCAGCACGACGATACCTGTCCTCATTCAAAATGGCTCGGCGCGTGTGTGTTCTGCCTCACTTCACGTCACACCACCTGCGCATGTGGGCACAAACGCAGATTGCTCGGCCGGCCGCCGGCCACCCGCCGCCGGACGAAAAAATGAGTATGATTCCACTTGTCCGGGACCCGGACATGAGGACCTGACTCCGACAGTAGCCTGACTCCGACAGTAGCCTGACTCCGACAGTAGCCTGACTCCGACAGTAGCCTGACTCCGACAGTAGCCTGACTCCGACAGTAGCCTGACCGTCGGCGCGTGATACCCGGTTCACACCGCGGCCGGGCCGGACTCCGGCAGTAGTTTGTTGTTTATTGGGTGGTTCACGGCGCACTGTATGCACGATCACTGCCAATGGCGCCGCCCACTGTTTTGCCGGTGGGCCACGGGATTGGGCAATGTCCCGAGTGGTGCGAGTGTTGAACCCCGCACCTTTGGTGCCCAGAGCTCAACACCTTAACCACTCGGCCATTCCCGCCCCTCTGGTGGTAACCTGACCGTTGGCGCGCAGTATCCGGTTCACACCGCAGCCTGACACATGTCCGGCGATCCGACCAGAACTTCTACCGTGCAAGATAAATACTCGGGTCCAGTCACCGGACCATTCTCCGGTTCGGTGGCGATGTGCACCGGGCTCAAGACCCACTGGACTGACACTCGATACCTGAACGAGATCCACCGAAATGGGACGGGGAGCCAGACAGCTGAAAGGACAGATCTGTCTGGCGTGCGGCGATGGAGGACAGTCTGAAATCCAGCGGAGCACATCCGAGATCGGAGCCATCTCTCCACGCTCTGGTTCATGTCTTTGGCGGGCCGACAGAGCGCGAAACTCTTGCCTTCATTACGACGCTGGCAGTGTCGGTGAAAGGCCACCTGCGACACACCAAGCCCATGTTATAACAATGGGCTGATGAAGACTCCCAGAGTTCTCATATCGTTGCCGTACGTTGTTTCGCTCACCTGCGAGCCCTTACTCACTCCATATGCATGCACCTGTGCCAACGCGGTTTTTTGTTGTCGACTGAGCTCTGCCTGAAAAAGAAAACAATGGGATACAATATGTGATAAATTCTCACGTCGTACCCCCGACCGCCATCTATTGCGGCCTATCCTCTCATTACGTCTTTGTGGGCGCCCAGAGGGGGGCATGTACGGCAGGGGACCACCGCCATAGATCACCTGGGGAGGCCTCAACTATTTACGACCGGTCAGGGCCGACCGACGTTTTGTATTCACATCTAAATCTTCACATTCGGAGGGTGAATGCAGGGGATAACGTTTCACTTCAGCCGCCGCCGGGTCCCGGTGAGCCGGCACAAAGGGCGCGGCTTCGGCCCACATCGCCATCAGCAGTTCTGTTGAGCTGGACTCGCAGGCATGCGACGGTGACAATCTTGGAGAGCGCCGAGAAATAGACGGCTATTTTGGGGACAAAATGTGCTGATAAATTGCCACAAACAGCGTCCGCCAAGTCAAGTCATGTGTTGATAAAGCAACAAGGGTAACCTGCACAACAAGCTGGGATCGCATGTCCACCTTTGTTGGCCCTTAGTTGTTCATGGTTCACGGTCTATTCAGAGCAGCACAGTGCATAATGTTGTGTAGCAGACTGCAGGGTAGTCTTTCACACCCGGTGGCACGAGTCCTATGTGTATGTGCGTGTGGTGCGGGGGGGGCAGATACATTTTTTAAAGCCAATCCTTTCCACGCAATGCCCGTAGGTCCAATGTCAATCAGCTCGTCCAAAGTGTGTGTGGGGAGGGAGCGTGCTTCCCTCCACAGCTCACGCCCCAAAATCTCTGTCACAATTTACTTAGCCTGCAAGACGGCGTATGTGGTCGCCTTTCCGTGCACGACGACGACCATACACGTGACATGATTCTGTGCGCACGTGCCGTGCCGTGTCGTGAATTAGAACGTCAAACGGCCTTGACGTAGCGAAGGAAGACATGAAATAAAAACTCGGCGTTTGGTGGCGACACGCTCTGCGTTAATTGGCAGGGCGCCGCCTAAAAACAATCGCCTTCACCGTGTTGCAAGTGTATCTGGGGCAGCATTGCTGGACAATGGTGCTGTTCTTATGTCACGGACATTGTTCCGAGTGGAACCTGAAAACGAGAGCGCATCTGCCCGACACGTTAGACTAATCTGAAGGAATCTTGTGGAAAGCTTGCCGTATGTTGTCCATCAAGCTTGAACTGACGTTCAAGTTGACGTTGTGAGAACTGATGCAGCGTCGACGAAAACAGTTTTCACTGTGGCCAACGGCAATTAATCTTATGCTCTACGACAGATTCTGGTCGGGTTCTTTTGCGGGAGACCAACGGCAGCCAAAGCTATAATTCAACATCGAAGATAAATCCCGAAGCAAAAACAGTGGCAGTAGTCTTCAGTGCGTCGCCTCCTTCTGCGCTAACGGTGACAGACCACTCCATGCAGCCGCCTGACACTAAAGCGACCCGGAGCGAAACAAAGATCCGATTCGTATCGGCCATGATTCATGCATGATACGGCGCCGGCTTCTGCGGCCCGTCGAAGCTCAATCGGGCGGCTATAAACGAGCTATCCGTCGCCTTCCGTGGGCACCGGCGCGGCGTACAATGGCCCGTTCGCTGTTGTACTGTTACTCGCAGCAGGGTACGGCACAAACAACATGTCTAACTGGGCCATTTCTCATCCAAACAGCCGAACCCGCTCCACGAAAGCTCCTAAATATACCGACAATCGGCGGCGCGGAGAAAAAGCGGTCGCCGCGCGCCTCCGCGCTCGTCGTCGCGCCTCGCCGCCGCGCGCCGCTCCTCGCCGCCTCCGCGCTCTACCGGCCCGCCGCGGAACGATGGGGGTCGCATGCGCGGCGCGCTCGCCGGCCTCCGTTTCCCCCGGACCCCGCGGCGTGCCGGTGGGGCCGCGGCGGGCCGACGTCACTCGATGCTTTCGTCACGAATCCTTGACTTCTTGGGGCGTATCTGCCGAGGAGGTTTCGAGAGGAGAGAGGAGAGGAGAGGAAAGAGGAGAAACAGCACCGCGTCATGAGATGCCTCTCAAAGCTCGTCGGAGATCGCTCTCGCCCAGGTCTGACTCACCCTGGCTCATAACGTAGCCATTGCCGAGCTCACGCGCATCAGCTGACGATTACCTGTCGCCATCCGAAGTAACCCATGCCCTTCACCTCTCCTGCCACTCCGCTGGCTTTGGAAGATCAGACGAGACCAGCAGCGGCCGGACGAGTCATATGGACTTGGGTCTGTTACTGTCGGTGCAGCAATCTGGTGGTGTCGCACACGATTCCTTTCCAACTATAATATTGATAGCAACTTGTTGGTACATCTATTAAACCGATACGTATGGTTATTGTTTATTGAGAACATGTGCTAAGGATGTACTTTGCACACTCATTGCAGAATTGTAATTAACCCTCGTCCCAAAACGAAAGTAGATGAACAAAAGAAAGGGCACGGGAACTGTCTCAAGGTTGGGGAGGGGGGCGGGAAGGAGGAAGGATTCATTTTTAACTCGATTCTTCCCATGTGGCATTCATAGGGTCAACGTTAAGCTCGCTGAAACTTGGGGGGGTGGCGTTTCTCCATCCTCCCTCCGGTTCCCGCGCCCTTGAGACAAGGCAATCTGCATTTTACCACACAGTCTGCGGTTGATCCTACCAGATCAGACTTAGGGCAAAGCTCCAGATAAGAAGTTCTGCTCAGCACGTAAAACATTTCGTGACGTAACTTCAACACACATTCGACTTCTCTTCAAGAACACAACATTGATAACATGACAATAATATAGACATTAAGAAATTTACTTTTGACGTGCGATAGCTTAAGCACAAGAACAATATGCAACCCGCATCACAAAACTACATCTACAGTTGCATATTATTGACCAGCAATGACGCTGTGGTGGGAATGAGCGATTTTTTGTTTATTTTGATCATGCGATCAACACTTGCCCCTCGAAATTGTTCTTAAGAGAAACTACGACAATATCTTTAAAGTGACAAAGAAGGGGCTAGTCTTCACCCTACCCTAAGTTGAACCCTAAGGAGGTCTGCGGTCTCGTGCGTTGGTTGTGCCAATTCATGACGTGACTTGTGTTAAAAAAACCTCGCTTGTTTTTCTTTGCTTGTTATGTATTGCCGGTCGAGAAACATTTCATCTGTCCACACCGGGAGCCGTGGCGCTCCCATTGCCGGTCACGTGCCGGTTTCAGGCGCTGCTGTGCCAACACCAGAGGTTCGCGAAACTGGCTATCAGTTTTAAAAATGTTGTCCAGTTCACAATCCGAACGTCAGCGGAAATCGCTCTGTTTTAGTTGGAGAACGTGGCATTGCTGGTGTCGCAGCCGAACGCCAACGTTCACAGTTGTCACATCGACGCTCTCCAACCTTGCGTAGCTTATTCCACTTTGCAACGATATATTCATTTTGCAACACTAACCTCTGAGTTACCCACAGCATCCTGTTTGGTGATCGGCCATCCAATGTCATATACCGAGGTGGAGTTTTATATCTCTTTGGAGATGATTAAAGTCCACCAAGCGCAAGCTCTCGCAATAATATCGTATCTTAATATTTTTCCTATGTGGACGAGTTCTTGGAATCCTTTAGTTTCTCAGTTTTAACACAGTGCCTCTCATCCTTCATTAATAGTATTCCAAGACCATTAATGAAACCGAGGAAGCCAATGCCAATGGTGATGAACCGTATTCAGTGGACGAATCCAGAAAGCATGTCCCGACTTTTTTTCAGGAAAAAAAACTGATCTGATCGACACGAGTTCGTGCTGTAGTGGTGTACTGCAGTATGTTCCGGCGATTTTCACACCTAACCATGTAATTTCTGCATCATGCAAGTGCGCAGGAACGATTGCCGAAGAATGTGCTTAGGGGAGTGCGAGTTAGTTTTCAAGTACTTCTTTTTCGAAGCGAGGGCTAATGGTTGCGGTTCTTGGAAGTTGTAGGAACTGTCATCCGTGGTCCCCTTGCCCTTGCTGTATCCCCACATATTTAAGGGTATCATGTTTCATATGAACATTGAATATAATAATTACCTCTATGTATGCATATACATACGACCCCCCCCCACACACACACACACAAACATATATATATATATATATATATATATATATATATATATGATATACATAGCCGTACAGTATTTGCATAGGCGAAATTAGAAGCCAGCAGCCGATAAAAGGCTACGGTTGCCACAATTAAGGTTAAACCATGAACGGTTAATCTGTCTCTTTGGGAGACACAGAAAGGAGGTACACTTGCCTACCGCTGAGAAGCCCCTTTTCTTGTCTGTTTAAAACATGCGTAGCATGGAAAAAAAAACTACACGAATAGCAAAATAAAGCAATTTTCTTTCGATCTCTACTTCTGTATCTTCCAGAATTACTCATCACTGCAATACGATGAAAATCTTGTTTCGCTTCCGAGTTAAATATTCCATGTTTTGGAGTATCAGAATGTACTTATTGCTGAGAAACAGACATAGTTAGTGATGGCTAACATACAAACAAGACAGAGATAGACACCGAGAGGATAAGCGTGGCTTTGGATAAGCGTCGGTACGTTGACTAATAGGGAGCCATGTTTTTTTTGTGTTACACTTGAACCGTGCATTTCGTCCAACTAGACCCACACCTAGCACCGACTATTGCAGATTCGGTGCTTGGTAGAAAGCCGGCCATCTGGTGCATTCAACTTCATTGATGTATGTATTACTATTACGCCTGTTATCACATTCATGTTTGCACTGTCGAACTCGTGCAGTACAAAACCTCAGCTATTTTTCGAACTGCTTTTATCACTTTATCACTTGTTTTATCAATTCCCAGCACATTTGTTGTTGTATCCTCGCACAAAGCCTGTCGATGCCTTTCGATTTAAGTCAATGTTGCCAGCTCGCTGTCGAGCCTGTAAACGTCGAACCCTGCCGCCCGACTTAGAGCTCCAAGCATGACATGCTGTCGAACTTGGGCTTCGAAATTAATCAGATTCCATTTGGCTTAATTAGAGACCAATCGAGTCATGGTGGATTATTAGCTCTTGAATCGGTTCAGGGGAGAGACAGTGACATATTTTGTGTACTTCAACATCGCCATTATATTGTCAGAAATCCGATTTCTAGGTCCAGTACAAAGTCGTGAGTTTGGTTGTTGATTTCGAAAGCATACAGATAACATTTCCATCCGGTGAAGTATTAAAAAGTACATCAGCCATCCTTTCACAATACAACGCGGAGTTGTGTAAAATGCATTGTTATATTCCAACTGGGTATGCTGACATACTTGTGTACTTTAGTGAAACACTTTTGAATTTCAGTACACGGGTGAAACGCGACTCGTGCGGTTCTATCCCATGTGGTAAGCCGACCTCGCCTGGGTCCGGGCCCAATGTCCGTGGATCCTGGCCGGAGCGCGCTATGGTCCAGAAGGGTTTGTCAAGGTGAGCATCGCAATCAGCTCCGGTCGCTAGAATCCTTTGTCATCATTCTGGTGTTCAATCAGGGTCGCTGCACACTCCCCGGCTTCTACTCAGCCAACTCGCCTGCACTCTGCGGACGCAGATCGTGGAGTGTCCACTCCCATCCACCTCATGTTGTGCCACTCTGGCGCCTGGCGACACATTGTCGTGTTGTGCCACTCTGGCGCCTGGCGCCGCATTGCGTGTTGTGCCACTCTGGCGCCTGGCGCCGCATTGTCGGCACTCCATGACCGATACACACTGTTGTATTGGTACGTATCTGAGCGGACCATCTCGTCAGTTTAGGGGCACATGCAAACACTCGATCAGTAGCGTGTCGACCATATCTCTGGGGAGTGTTGACCGTTCGCCGGCTTCGTTCTAGCGTGGAGTACGCAGGGCCCAGGAGGATCAGCCCGTCATTCCGAGACACACAGATCGACAGGGCGGCCATCGTGCCATTCCAGGGCGCACATGCGCCTCGGTCCAGCCTGACTCGCTTTTTACACATGCATCCACTCGCTGGACAACCGGCTACGGCTATGAAGCACACGGCCATCAGGACGGTGCCTCAGAACTGCCAGACACATGGGGTGGGTTTGGACCGGAGGAGGGGATGGGCTCTGTTTTGAGCTGAACAGATCCTCGGAGCGATCATCCCGCCAGTCTGGATCGGCGGAGCCATCCGTCAGTTCTGCGGTACGCCGAGTGGTTCTGGCCGGGGATGTAGTGCAGTATTCAGACGGACCTGACCGAGTTGAGCTTGACCGAGGATATCACGCAGTGTTCAGGCGGCCCGAAGCGAGTGGAGTCTGGCCGGGGATGTCGCGCAGTATTCAGGCGGCCCGGAGCGAGCGGAGTCCGACCGGAGCAGCTCGCCTGATTCGGTCGACCGACGTGAGCGGAATCGGCGCCGGCGCCGGCGACACCGATTCGCGATCGGCGCCCGACTAAATCATCGGCAGCCGAGAGCGTTGATTTAGATTAGCGGCCGGCGGCGGCGGCGGCGACCGCGGCGGCGCCGCTATTTCACGCCGGGCAAATAGACCATGACCGGCGATGGGCATCGCAGCCGGTCTCGGCGAGTTTTATCGCTCCTGGTGGTGGCCGCCGGCGGCCATACATCAGCGGCGCGCCGGCGTCCGGCTGTCTGTCGCGACGTTTGGCCGTCGCTGGCCACCCCGTCCCCACATCGGCCGTCGATTGCCCCCCCCCGCCTCGCCCCGCCCCGCCCGCCGGCCGTCGTTTGTAACGAGACGCGAAATCGAACGCGTCCGACTCGGTCAGGTGGGCGCAGAACAAAGCGGCGCGCGCGCCAGACGGCGATCGGGTCATTAGGAAGCCGAGCGACGCCGCCGCCGCGCACCGGGCGCCCGCTTAATCCGACACTTCCTGATGCCGGCCGGGCCGCTTGGCGGTGCCGCGCGGCCGCGTCCCGCCGGTGCGCGGGCGGGCGGCAGCTGGCGGCGCGTCCCCCCGGCGGCCGGAAGAGGTGCTCGTTTGGCTGGGCGGGCGGCTCCGACATCGGTCATCCGTCGAGCTGCGATAGCGTCGGACAGGCCAGATAGCGGCGGTTGTGGTCATGACGCAGACGCTCGAGACTGTCTGAAATTGCACCGCACATGAGCCGTTGTTTAAAGTGAAGCGGTGCGGCTGATAGCTGCTGACGGTCGTTCTGCACCGGAATTCGGCCGGGCGCGAGACGCCCCCACGCTGCGCCGCAAGACGCGCAGACTGCAGCCGGCCAAGACAATAACCGCACAGAGACTGCATGAATGACTGCCGATTAACACCTCGGCGCGCGAAACACGTAATCGAATACGGCGCCGCTTGCAGCTCGCGGTTACCACGCTGCGCGTGGCGGGCGAGGTGTTGACTGGACGCGGCCGCGCCGCTGGCGCACGACCTCCACCACGGCCGCACCGCCACCGCCCTTCGCGCGCCGCAAACGTCGCAGTGCAGCCGTGCGTGATCTCGTGCTGCGCGCGAGGCAGACGCGACCGGCGCGGCACAATGGCCGCACTCACAGCCCGTCAGTGGCGTCGGCCGACAACACGGGCGACGCACAACGACGCGCCAGTCTCCGCCGCGTGTGCCCGTCACGCCGCGCGCGCACATCGCGTGCGACGACGGCGACGCGCGCCATCCGCCTCGACGCGATCCGCCGCGTCGCCGCCGACGTGCGCGCGCGCGTCTGAATGGCCGCTTGATTGGCACTCGTCGCTCACGCCGGCCGAGACAATTCCGGCCTGCCGGGAGGTTGACCGGCCCCGACGAGTGGCCGTCTGTCATCAAACTCAGCGGTGGCACGCGCGGTCTCCTGACGCCCGGTGGACGATCGGCCAGCCGAGCGAGGTGAATAGTCGGCCGGTGACCACGTGGAAGTGACGCGGAGGTATTGATGGGCTGTCACTTTAGGCTGCCACACAAGGCTTCCACTAGACGCTGCCACTAGAGGCTGCCGCTGGAGGCTGCCACTAGAGGCTGCCACTCGAGGCTGCCAATCGAAGCTGCCACTCGAGGCTGCCACTCGAGGCTGCCACTCGAGGCTGCCACTCGAGGCTGCCACTTGAGGCTGCCGCGCGAGACTGCCACCCGAGGCTGCCGCCCGAGGCTATGGGAAGACCCGTTCATCATGTATTAGCTTTCAACTCTCGCTCTGACAGTTGGCCGCTGTATTGTCTATAATAAGAGGTGTCCGTCGTCACGGGCAAGATCCATCTATCGAGGGCGGTAGTAAGAGCTCGTCTGTCGTCGGTTGATGATAAGAATGCCAGCGGTAGAAGCCATTAGTCAGTGTAGAGAGGCAGGCCTTCTCTGCGGACCAGGAGCATGCCGCCGCCGCCGGACGTTCGGCCTTTTGACCGCTCGAGCCGACATGATGTCGGAGCGCGACGAACCAGAATAAATGGAAGGTTGGGAAATGCTGAGGATTGTTGGGCTCGATGTTAATCACAGGTAAGGTTGAGTACGAAGACGAAGACGAAGACACGAATACAGCGGATATTACAACGTTGTGCTCCGAAAACAGACCGGCTGAGAAATGGGCAGCTCCTTAAGAATATGGTCAGAACCTCCTCCTCGACATCCAGCTATTTCGTCAACCATAAGTTCAAAATTTTCACCTACCTACCTGTCACTGACTGGACTAGAATAAAGTTGAAGCTTCTACTGCCCAGGTTCTCTGATAATTGGGGCAAATATCGGAGAGATCAGTGAAAATTTGCTCTCTTCAGCTTGGACGGACTTGCCAGCCAGCAGTGTTTTCGAAGTGTTCAGGTTCGGCTAAGACTAGACCATGGTGCTGACAAATGACCAGCAAACAACACCGCTTCAGGTTGATGACATTGAACCTTGTGTTACCATATGGCGCCACCTGCACGAACACACGAACCATGAAGCACGGCGAGTGCGATCGGTGACTCTCCTGCGTTTGGCTGGGAATGGCAGAGCCGTGAGCGGCAGGCTGCAGCGTTACAGCTTCAGGCGGCCGTCACGGCAGCCGCCGGGATCCTCGTGCCCACCGTGACGCACGCTGTCACGCCTCTGTGACGTCACGATCAGAAAAGGGGGGCTGGCGCGCACCTGTCGGGCGTCGTCCGCCCAGCCCCAGCGGGCCCGAACACAGGATATTACTCATCGCGGCGTGCACTCGACACGCTCTGGTCCTGTACCGGCTGACACGTGGACCAAGAACCAGGGCCAAGGCATCTGGTCCTGTACCGGCTGACACGTGGACCAAGAACCAGGGCCAAGGCATCTGGTCCTGTACCGGCTGACATCTGCACCAAAGACCAGGATAAGAACATCCGGTCGTGTACCGGCTGACATCTGGACAAAGAACCAGGACCAAAACATCTGGTCGCGTACCGGCTGACATCTGGACAAAGGACCAGGACCAGAACATCTGGACCTGTACCGGCTGACCAAAACATCTGGTCCTGTACCAGGTGACATCCGGGCCATGGACCAGGACCAAAACATCTGGTCCTGCACCGGGTGACATCCGGGCCATGGACCAGGACCAAAACATCTGGTCCTGTACCGGGTGACATCCGGGCCATGGACCAGGACCAAAACATCTAGTCCTGGGCGACCAAGACACAGGCTCAATACCCCAGTAAATGTTGAAGCATATTCAGCTACCATTTAGCTTCCGTAATTAACCTATGACCTTTACCAGAGAACGGTAAGTTTGAGGGACAGCTTATGACTATTTATGCACCATATGCCGACATTTTACACCAAAAGAATCCACCGACTTATAAGTTATGCAAATGCAAAGAAGTTGTAATGCCTGAAGTTTGACAACTATAAAGAATCCTTAAACAGTGCAGAACGTTTCCAAAGTGCTTGGAGGCGAATCGATTTCATGCCATTCTTTCCAGTCAACGTCCGCAGGTCTCATGCTGAGCCTCAGCTCTGAGGGGAAAAGTTCCACACCAATTGCATAGAAAGTTGCACCGCTAATCCCAATTTAAAACAATAACACGAAATTTTAAATATCACCGACGTCTCAAATACGAAACTATGTCGCCACATGACATCCACTTAGCAATGCGATGTTTCGTTTTATTGCAATCATACTATGGTGTCGTCTCTCTAAGCTATACGTCCATGATTCTCGTTATTACATATTCTCGATCTGTCTGCCTCATTGCCAGATACCCATTAATCAGATATTCCCCATAAGATATCGCTTTGTTTGATTTTAACCAGTTCATTTCTACTGTGTCGGCGTGGACATTGGACATTTGCTGTGAAGTATTTGAGAATTCTGCAGTGCCTAATCGTGCTGCGAAGTGCAATTCCAAGGACGTTCGCACCTCACCGAGCCCAGCGTGTGGCAGAGTTGTTTATTTTTACAATTATTACCGAAGCAAGTGCTTGTGGAGGCGTGTCAGCCAGGAGTCACTAAGATGCGTAGACCGGAAGACTTTCACATCTGCCACCCCTGAAGGGGCAGCTCGGGCCAGCCAGCAGGTCGATCACAGTCTCAGTTGACGTCACAACGCGACTGTGTCGACCTGGCATCCAGCTCTGCCACTTCAAACGGCAACATTAGCTGTGTTTCTCATACTGAGTGCAGACCGGTGTTCTTGGAATTGGGCATGGAATATGTATGTCTTCTTTGTTTATGCATGCAAATGTTCGTACATAGTTAATTACAACTGTTCATTTATCAAGGTTGCCGGCTAATCTCCGCCATGCGGTGTGAGATGGTCTTGATATGAGCATTTGATGGTGAAGTACTCGAAATGGTGCCACATAATGCAGCCGCTCGTAATATTTCAGGGTGGCCCTTGCGGTGCAATCACGCCATGCCCGTTCCGACTGAAATCTAGCAAATGCCGCCGCATAACTCCGAGAGCCATTATTATGGATTGCCGTGCATGTCGTAGAGTCGAGGTTGCGACTTGCTACCGGTCTTGGCCGTGACGTTGCCCGGAATAGAACCGCGTCACCGGTGCCGGCCTGCACGTGGCCCGTTTCAGTGGACGGTCCGCCCGTCACGGATGCCAGCCGAGGCTCCGTGAAGCACTTAGTCGCGCCACAACGGTGCTTTGTTATAAAAATGGACCGTTGGCCCTCGGCTAGCCGTCGGCCGCTTTGCCGGCCCTCGGCGCCCGGTCAGACCTCGCTGGGGCCGTGACGCGGCTGACGTTTGTGCGGCCGCGTTAAGTATCGTGAAGCATCCCTGGTGCTCCTGATAATGATGCCAGTTAATGGCTCCTGCCGGTGAAGGTCGCGTCAGCCTCGCCCTCTGTCGTGTCGGCGAAAAACAGCCCTCGGGCGTACTTTCAGCGCGATGCAGGGGAAACACCCACCGCTTCACCGATTAAGCACACATTTCTGGTTATGTGTGGTTTGTGTGGTCACTGGAACACACACGGTGGATAATGAAATACATGGACACTTCGTGCTATTCGTCAAGCCTTGGCAATCCTGGCAAGTAAAACAATTCTAACCTCATTCGTTCTCCATATGTTCGATGTCATTTAAGGGTAATTTTGCTTCTGAAAGATTACTAGCTGTAACGCGGAACTGAGCCAAAAATGACTTGCAATCCCAGCTCTCACGCTGAAAATAATTTGCATTCAACACTGACATGACCAACGCAAGTCATCTACCAAAGCACAATCGCACCCAAGAAAGGTCATATGGTATTCTGAGGATGGCAGCATTCTTGCCCGTGATGTGCTATATTGGTGCTCACTTAATATATCTGTCCAGACATTTAAACATGACAATGCTGCAAATACAATAATTTTAACCCCACTCGTTCTCCATATGTTCGATGTCATTTACCGGACTCTCTGTTTCTGAAAGATTATTAGCACAACATGCACCCAATTTTCCGATTTTTTTTAAGTGGAAATATTTAAATTTAATCGAAAAAGGAAAGCAAATATCTAACAAACCGCAACACGTCTTAAGGGCTTCAGCTTTCAATGCGACTTTGAAATCCACCTGGGGGCTTATGAAGTCGGCATGCGTGCAACTTAAAGAAATCCACCCAAGGTATGTTTTTGAGAGCGTAGTAACTTTGTTTTGAAATCGTATCAACACTCAGAAGGCGTTCTACATATTTGACAATGAAATATGAATGTCCACCTGGTGATGCTTTCCAATCATCACTCAGAGCACTTCGTTACATCATTTTGGTCTGAGCGCCCTAAAACACAAATAACTAACTTCGGTTATATCCCTACGTCCATATGGCAGGAGGACCCTCACCAACGCTTGTCACGTGCGATGCCACCGTGAAGGCCACGTCAGCAGCATCCACCATGCATACTACGCCACTATCGCATTACAACGACAATGGCATGATTGCCAGCACCACCGTGGTAACTCGATTGGTTACTAAGTCGGCCACGCACCCGTTATGAAACCTATTCGCGCGCCCACTTTTCTGCGCGGCTCTGAACTCCGCGTCAGGGAGATAGCAGCGTACAAAGGGGATGAGCCCGGTGTGTGATGACAGGCGCCGGCTCAGCCGACGGCGCATTCAGAGGGGACGGCGCTGTTCTCACACAGTTTTTCGATTTTCCGCGCGGTGGTTCCCGGCGGCCGCTTGTCCCGCGCCGCGCGCCTCGCCTCGCGTGCAAGCGTGATTGAGGAGCGTCACGAATAAAGGCCGCGCCGGGAATAGCACAAGCAGTAAAGAACGCTATGCTGTGTTCTGTGAAAATGTGTGCATTTATTTCAGAAACGGCAGACAGGCGATCATCATTTCCGTATGCGGAGCATTCTGCGTGGATAATGTGTGTGGGATTGTGCCGTTAAATATCAGCGATTCCATTTCGACGCTAGCAGAGGTTCTGCAAAGAAACGAGACAGTTTGAAGTTGCAATAGCCATTTTATGGATGAAGTATTCACATGGAGCGGGATGAACGAAGCCATCTAGTGGGCTTCGTGGCGGTTGCTCAATAACGCAGACAAATAAAACGCGCCTACCCGAGCAGCACAAATGGACGGTTCGCGTATATTTCACCGACGTTGGTGTTCAACGCACAGGTTTACGGCTGATGGTGGGCAACATGCACAGCATGGCATGCCCGTGTCGTGTCTGAAAGTCACCGAACAGCGAGGTGCCCGCCCCACTGACTCCGACGACGAGGTCCCGAGCGCCGGCCGGAAAGTCGTTTCGCCCATTTGCCGGCAAATCGCCTCAACGTCGGCGCATTCCCGTCGGCGCGAACACGCCCCGCGACGGAGCGACGTTTCCGGCGCGCGGCGGCGGTAATCCGGTGCCCGGCGGCGGGTGCCCGGGTGTGATTTACGTGTCCGACAACTGCCACGGCGCGCCGGAGACAAGTCGGCGCGCGGATTACCGCACAACCGGAGCGCGCCGGACGCGGCGGCAATCCGCGACGGCGCGGCTTACCGGCCCCGCCGCCGCCGGCCGGACGCCGTCTGACCCCCCCCCCCCCCCCAACACACAGACACAATCGCGGCCGTCCGCGGCTCGCGCGCGCGCATCTCCGGCCGCCGCCGCCGCCCGCCTCCGGCCGCATCTCCAGCCGGCAGGCAGCAGCCGGCGACAACACAGCCGCCTAATGGTGCCGGGGTGTTGACAAATCACCGGCGAGAATCAATCGCCGTGGCGCGTCGCCGCCGCCAGTGTCGGTCGTCGGACCCGTCGGCGGTCGTCGGTCTCGGCGCGCCCGGCTCGGCGGGGTGCGAGAAGAGCTCGCCGTGGGGCCTGGCTCCGTGGTCGGATGGCATCACTCCATGCGCGGAGCGTCAGCATTGTGAAAGCAGGCCGCCGTTGCAGGCGTCTTTTGGCGGCCCGGTATTTTGAAACTAGTTCGACACGGCTTGACGTCCCTGACACCTGCCCCTCCCCCTCATCACGTGACATGATGCGTCATAGTTGTGTGGCCTCATGTGGTAGCGTGAAACGAGCTTATGGTGCAGCGGCCAGTTATTCATGTCTGGTTTAACTGTTTATTTTTCCACCAGTGACCTTCCCATGTGCAATTATTTGAATTCGGGAAGGGAAAGAGTCGGTTGACCTTTGACTGCTTTTTGACGTCACAGCTATGGGGTAAACAGCCCAGCAAAGGGCTGCGGCTCAGATTGAAGACAAACAAGATGGGTCCAGATCAATAGGTGGATGAATGCCTCTGAAAATTATTCGTCTTCTCAGTTGATATTTTATTTCCCGCGGCTTCAGTCCAAAGCCGGAAGCTTTTTACAGTAGTGCTCAATGGTGCCCGAAGCACCATTGTCTTGCAATGGTGCCTGCATGCTGTTTGCTCCGAACTTGGAAGGCCTGTTCAGCTACTTTGCCTACCACACCAAAGCTTCTTAAAGTTCGCCGACGTGATGGAACGCGAGTGATCAGGGGAAGCTGATGCCCACGTGTGGGGGCAGCGCCTCCTAGCCGGCAGCTGTGTCGGTTGGGCATCTCTCCGTGCGTGTTGGGTCGAGAAGGGACGGGATTTTATCGGCCCGGGCGTTAAGCTGCTTAGCCGGGTTCTGGCCTCGCCCCAGGCGAAATTTTAGCGAGACCAGATGCGCTCTGTTGGTCTTTTGAACTCGAAATACGAGTGGCCGTTTGAAGTCCGGCCAGCCGAATCGAACTCAAAGGTACGCGACCAGTGGACGAACGCCGACAATGTCGGGAGAAGAACGGCACGATCTTGATTACGACAGGAAATGCCCAGGGCGCATGGAAGGACAACTGTAAAAAGCAGTCGCATGGGCACGGGATAAGCGAATCGTTCCAGTGGCACGTCACAATTGGTGACCCGTAGCAAGATTCTCTGATCCGATCCTCGAAGCGCATTCTGTGAACGATGCCCGAGCGGATTACACGCAGTTCCTGTCGTCCGCGTTCTATTCCGAACTGTGGTAATGACGGGCGAAACACAGTCTCATCTCTCGGTAATTTTGATGTACAAAAATGCCAGCTTTGCCTCGTCATCAATCGCGATTACTCAGCGGTTAGGATCCCGTTTTTCTTAATTGTAATTTGGTGTAACCTCCATAGGAACTGCATGGAGAGAATGGACATAAAATATCCAGCAATTTTCATTGACAGATCCACTGACTGTTCGCATCAATACAGATCGGAATCAGCGTCAAGCAAAGCGTACTATGTTATCTGGGACATTTCGCTTCTAAATGTCCTATCTCCGCAATGCATGCAACTGCAAGTACGATCTCAGTTTTTGTTTCAGGAGTCCGCGTTCGGTGCACCTTCCTTCAGACCAAAGCAGTGTGTTTATGCTGCTTTCCTGCACCTTTATCTTCCCATACTGCAGTAGCAAGTTGGATCAAGGAATACCGCCGATATATTCACACCGCGTCAGCATGAACACTAGGATCCCTTGATCCGACGCCATATCGGCACGTTCTCAGCTGGTATCGAATCTACAGCTGAGCTCCTCCGCCGCGGCGAAATTCCCTCCCGGCCGTGCTCATCTAGTGCGGCGAAATCCGCTTTCGACCGTGCTCAACAAAGCTGACCAGTGTTTGCATACACAGTGGACATTATCGAGGCTGTGCGCTGACAGGCAAAGCGCTGGATGATGGAATGGTGTACGCTCGCACGCGGCCATGACCCCGCCAGCCTTTCAGGCAGGCACCGAGTTCACCAGCTTAGTCAGCGAATATTTTCTGCTCCTCCTCGGTGGTGAGGTCCTGCCTGCCTGCTCTTCCTGTGACGAATATTTCTGATTTATTGTTCTATTACAGTACAAGGCAGGTTTTCCTATCCCTGCCCGCTGCAAACGGCTCCCAGTTCTCCATTCTCTGGTGGACGATTGCGCTGATGGAGAAGAGTGCCTCCAAGTTTTCTCTCGATAGCTATGGGCTCTCTGTTCTTCTTACCGGGGGGGTCTATGTCTCGTCTGACGGTCTCGGCACCCTGCGTTCCCTTGGCAATGAAGCTTTTTCCGTTTAGTCACCTGGAACCAAGCCCACTGGCGGGAGCAGGTTTAAGATGGGCAGCTGATTTGCCGTAACTAGGGAGCAATTCCGTTCCCAGACAGCCGAACCGAATTGATCACCCTCGACACACACGCAGCGCGCCAAACAGTCACCGCAGTCGTTAAACTAAAAGGTGTCATATTTCTTTCACCGGCCTTTTATGTCGACGCCCCTGGCTTGGCACGTAACGGCGCGTGGAGCACGCCGACGCGGCGGCTTATGGCGGCCGCCGAGCGTGCCTCGTCTCCCGTCTGCCGCATAGCAGAGACGCCGACAGTCGGCGATGTGTTCCGCACAGCTACGATGACGCAGAACTGGGGCGGCCCGGCTCTCCTGGTTTCGCCCTTCTACCGGGCGACGCGGGTGTTCTGGTCTCGCCGTCTTGCCCTCTGCCGGAGCAGGTGGCTGAGCCACAAACCCAGGGTGTGAGGGGGCGTTAGAGTACCCCCACCCGGTGAACCAGCGCCGACCCTGAGTCTGCGGCCGAACGTCGCGGCCGAGCGCCACCAAGCCTGCCGCACCTCCCGGGCGAGTTCGGGGAGACCGGCGAGTTCGGACCCGAGTCCACACCGCGCGACTGGTCTCCGCGGAACGCGAAATTACGACCGCTCCGTTTAATCGCCGCCGGTAATGCAGGCGGCGCGAGCTGCGCCATGGGCCGATAACTCATCCGACTGCAGGTCCTTTGTGGCCGCCGGCGTGGTTTCTGGCGGCGTCGTTTCGACGCAGCCGCGCCGCCGGCCGAGCCGCCGCCGTCGCCGCCCGGCGTTCCGCCCGCCTTGCCGCGCGATAAACGCATCCGCTGATGACAGTGTCGAGAGATGATGCACCGCCGGTTTTGTCGGCGCTTTAATGGTGATGATCATCGCCGGAGTGGTGAGCGCGGCTGCTCGGCACGACCGACGAGCCGCCCCGGTCGCAGCCAACGTCGACGGCGTGCCCGTGCATGCCTGCCGCCCGCCCTTCTATCATGTCCGATGACGCATGGGCGCCGAACATCACGGGCGTATATCCAGAGGGGAGGGACAGAGGACTCGCCCTAATAGTTGTGAACATCAACCGTTGGCCGTTTGAGTGTTACGCGGCAGTTGACTTGGAAGTGATTCATACCACCCGCTTCAGCCCACCCAATAAATATTCCGCGCATTCTTACGCGTTCCAGGAACACCCATCTGCATTTAGCTTTTATGAAATCATTTGTTGCTTTGCACGCATTTGATGCAAATCAATTTGTGTTTCTATCTCAGCGGTCCCCTATAGCTTCAATTTTAACGTGGTTTTGTCTGACCTGGATAGTCCGGGCGGCGAACGGCTTAATAAGCGTACACCAGAACACAATAGCTACTCATTCTACCTCAGCATGCTATCTGATCCACATCAGCACGTTAGCCAATGCGACAAATGCCACCAGACTTTGTCGTCTGCGTGTCTGTCTGGCTGCGGAGTGTCTGCAGGTTTGCACGCTTCATCCTTCCCAGGGTGGCGACTGCCTCGGTGGTTGTTCCTCCTCTTGCACATCTCCGTCTTACGCTAGCGCCATGCGGCACTTATCGCCCTGACCGTCGGTGTCGTCCTTCCGCTCACACCTCTCCGTTTAACACGGGTGCCAGGTGACACTTCTCGCGCAGACAGCGAACGGCCCGGCGGCTAATCTCGCGGAGTAGGCTGGATAGAGAAGAGAGAGAGAGAGAGAGAGAGAGAGAGAGAGAGAGAGAGAGAGAGAGAGAGAGAGAGAGAGAGAGAGAGAGAGAGAGAGAGAGACGAGAAAAAAAAATAATTTGTGAGAAGTAAGGAGCTCGCGCAGCAGTCCAGCGCCGGAAGCACATCGCCTCGGGCGGCTCAGACTCACACGATCGTGGTCGACGAGCCGCGGTCCGTGGATCGTCCGTGGTGTGCCCCTGTCGAAGAGGGGCACGCGTCTCCGGCGCATCCGACATGTCGGCAGTGGCGCCGACATGTCGGAGATGTCGGCAGTGGCGCCCGGCGTCGGCTCCGACGCAACCGCGGAGGTGCTAACTGCAGCAGCTGCGATCCGAAAATGTCTCTGGCGGAGAACTTTGCCGGCAGTTGAGCACGGAAACGACCGCTCTGGGCCGGCCGCGGAATGTCGGCAACGCTCTCGATGCAGCCGGTTTGTGTCGATTGTATTGCCGGAACGGCGAGTTGGGAGATCCGCGAGCCGATATGTTAGTGGAACGGCGACCTGGAGAGGCTGAAAAAGGTGTCGGCAGCGGCGACGTCGGTGGTGGAGAGTGGGAAAGCATCAGCAGTAGTTGCCCGCCAAGGCGAACTTTGGGGCCGAATGCATTTACATGACGGCTTCGCCAACGTATCAGTCAGGGCAGTGAGAACGCTGGTGAAAAGTGGACGATCCAACGTCATTCTGTTCCATAGGGCAGACCACAACAGCCAGGGAAGACATGCAGCCCCTGCCCCATCTCCGACGGTTTACTTCTGTGGTGACAGCCCACCAACAGGAGAGCGTCACTCGCGTGACAGCCCACCGACAGGAGAGCGTCACTCGCGTGACAGCCCACCAACAGGAGAGCGTCACTCGCGTGACAGCCCACCGACAGGAGAGCGTCACTCGCGTGACAGCCCACCAACAGGAGAGCGTCACTCGCGTGACAGCCATGGTCCAACAGGAGAGCGTCACTCGCGTGACAGCCCACCAACAGAAGAGCGTCACTCGCGTGACAGCCCACCGACAGGAGAGCGTCACTCGCGTGACAGCCATGGTCCGACAGGAGAGCGTCACTCGCGTGACAGCCATGGTCCGACAGGAGAGCGTCACTCGCGTGACAGCCCACCAACAGGAGAGCGTCACTCGCGTGACAGCCATGGTCCGACAGGAGAGCGTCACTCGCGTGACAGCCCACCAACAGGAGAGCGTCACTCGCGTGACAGCCATGGTCCGACAGGAGAGCGTCACTCGCGTGACAGCCCACCAACAGGAGAGCGTCACTCGCGTGACAGCCCACCAACAGGAGAGCGTCACTCGCGTGACAGCCCACCAACAGGAGAGCGTCACTCGCGTGACAGCCATGGTCCGACAGGAGAGCGTCACTCGCGTGACAGCCCACCGACAGGAGAGCGTCACTCGCGTGACAGCCATGGTCCGACAGCGGCTGTAGATCCTTCATTAAGGTCGTGTTGTGCCACCGCCGGACGAGGTGTGCTGAGATAATAAAGGCAATAAAGGGGCGGAACGGCCGGCCTGTTCGCGGAGAGGGGAGCCACCGGCGTTCAGTATTGTGATGGATTGATGCATTTGTCGTAAGGCAAGCGCCCTCGCGCTCCGGAGACGACAGGGATGTGAACGCCCCCGACCCCCAGCTGTTCCGAGAAGGGCAAAGCCAACGTGACAGTCTGTTTGATCTAGCAGCGCCGTCCTGATTGATCTGAGGCGGCCAATTTCCGTCAGTCATTTAGCCAAACCGAGCTTCCATTTCATACCTGGATGTGCTCCTTGTCGACGGCAGCCAGCACATTCACGTATGCAATGCACACACACACACACACACACACACACACACACACACACACACACACACACACACACACACACACACACACACACACACACACACACACATACACATATACATACATATATACATATATATACACACACACACATATACATAATACCTATATATATATATATATATATATATATATATATATATATATATATATACGAACGCACGAACGCACTACAAGAACGCACGCACGCACGCACGCACGCACAACACATACACACATACACCAGGTGGCATTGACATGCATCCGCCTCTGGCTGTGTGAGTACGGCGTCGCTTTCAACCCGTCAGCAGACCGTGCAGTCAAGCGCTGGTCTCGTCTCCCCTCGTGCTGGCCCCCTCCCCTTGCGCACGTGGGCGCCGTCAGCACACACGTCGGCGAACACGACACGGCCGACGCTTGCGCCGCGTCTCCACGCACTTCTTCCGTCTGCGACGAGAGCGGACCGAAAACGACCGCGACAACGGACGGCCGAGGTGCAAAGCGGACTCTCGCGCAAAACCGGCAAAAACCGCGCGAATATTCATCCACGTCGAGCCCGTGCGAACGTTGGCTGTTTTACGGCCGGCCCGCGAGCTGGGGAGGCGACCGAACAGGCTGTCCCCGGAGGAGGCGCCGATCGCTAGTGCCGTCGGCGGCTCGGCACTCCGCTCTGGCCACAGTCGACAACCCATTGTTTTCCCTTCAACTGGGCGGGGCGTCCGGTCGCGTAGGATTACCGCAGGCCAGACCGACGGAAGCGCCTCCAGAGCCGATAAATTGGCCACAGAACGGCCGCTCGTTTAATTATTACGCGCGGAAACAGGCGCAGCTTGGAGGGGCGTAATAGTACATTTGGCTAGGCGGCGCGTAGATGTCTCAATTGGCGGCACAGCGTACAGCTGCCGGCCTGAAGCTGCCGGTCTGAAGCTGCCGGCCTGAAGCTGCCGGTCTGAAGCTGCTGGCCTGACGCTGCCGGTCTGAAGCTGCTGGCCTGACGCTGCCGGTCTGAAGCTGCCGGCCTGAAGCTGCCGGTCTGAAGCTGCCGGTCTGAAGTTGCTGGCCTGACGCTGCCGGTCTGAAGCTGCCGGCCTGAAGCTGCCGGCCTGAAGCTGCCGGTCTGAAGCTGCCGGTCTGAAGTTGCTGGCCTGACGCTGCCGGTCTGAAGCTGCCGGCTTGAAGCTGCCGGCCTGAAGCTGCCGGTCTGAAGCTGCCGGCCTGAAGCTGCTGACCTGAAGCTGCCGGTCTGAAGCTGCCGGTCTGAAGCTGCCGGCCTGACGCTGCCGGTCTGAAGCTGCTGGCCTGACGCTGCCGGTCTGAAGCTGCCGGCCTGAAGCTGCCGGCCTGAAGCTGCCGGTCTGAAGCTGCCGGCCTGACGCTGCCGGTCTGAAGCTGCTGGCCTGAAGCTGCCAGTCTGAAGCTGCCGGTCTGAAGCTGCCGGCCTGAAGCTGCCGGCCTGAAGCTGCCGGCCTGAAGCTGCCGGTCTGAAGCTGCCGGCCTGAAGCTGCCGGTCTGAAGTTGCTGGCCTGACGCTACTGGTCTGAAGCTGCCGGCGGAGCTCCGCCACAGAGTTGGCCATAAGCTGTGCCGAGTGAGTGCATTACTCGCAGCTGACAATGACTGCTGTGATGGCCGACGGCTTGTCACGGAACAAAGCTCAGGCCAGGCCCAGTGCGTCATGCATTGATTTTACAGCCTGTATTGTGCAGTTAAACAATTGAATTCTTCGAACGCCCCTCTGCGGTCTAAGACAATTACCTTCTTGGAATCTGCCAAACCTCGTGCACATCAACCACATATAATGAACAATCATGTCGTGCTAGCTACAGTATGCCTCATGCATCGGTTTATATGATCTGACCCTTGTCACCAGCTGGGTCGAAACAATAGCACAGGCATAGTTTCCTAATCCGGAAAATAGCCACAGCAATGTCACAGTCCGCTTAAGTCGGTATGTTAGTGAGCCCACATTGGTGTATTTGGTCTGTGAGCAGGATTTCTTTCTTTGTGTAGTTTCATTTTACTATTTTACTGATCAGAAAGGTTGAAGACCTTTGTGCAGGTTTAAATCATCATTAAAAGTTGACAAGAGTTCCACAGTTGGAAGTCGGTGCTGATTTCGGTACTGGTACGGCTTCCATAACTGTTGGACGCATGCTAACTCCACAACATTTTCCAGTCAGCATTAAGAAGTCCTGTCTGGAAGCATCGATACGTTAATAAATTGAATTTGTCGCCAGGCTAACCGTCCCTGGAGTGCACCACACTAAATGTCGTGGTATATCTCGGATTATCGCCAAACCAGCCGAACCCGACCTGTCAGGTGGCCTTCGCGAGATTCTCTCACCACACTGCAATCACTCCTCCGCACACCAATCACCCTTCCACCTACACCGCCCCCGAAGCAGCCACGTGCCCGCCGGACTGACCCGACGCCGCCTCCGTTTCAGTGGTGAGCGGTCTGCAGACGTTCGAGCTGCAGCCGCTCTACACCGAGGTCAACCCGGGCCAGACCACCGTGCTGCACTGCAAAATCTACAACAAGGCCGGCCAGTGCTCGTGGCAAAAGGACGGCTTCGTAAGTGTCGACACCCGACCCGGCCGCGCTGATGAAGACGTGTCCTGCACGGCTCAGGTGCCCGCCAGTTCGCGGGCGCGGCCGGAGGGGCTGGGCCGCGCGCCGCCGAGCGCAGGCGAGCGACGCTAGCGCCGCGCGGCGGCCGGCGCACGAGACGCAACCGCCTTGGCACGTGCGCGCGTTCCCAGCGCTCGGCGTGGTGGATGGGATTTGCGCTGCTCGTGCAATAAACACGCGCCGGGCCGTCTGAGCGCCTCCAGTGGCGGCTGCGCGTCTGGCGCGGTTTACCCGAGCGCGATAGCACACGGTCGCCGGCCGGCGCGTTTTTATTTACGAGCTCCGCCCGGCTGTTTGCTCCCTCGGGGCAGGCGGACAAGCGGCGCGATAAGCACGCGGATATCGTCAGAAATTTAGAGCCACTCGCGCCGAGATGGCTCATCAGTCATGCGCCACGCCGCACTGGTTAGACCGAATCGAACACAGTGGCCCGTTCGGATCGAGCACGGGCCGAATGATGAGATTTGGCAAACTACCTCGTTTGATAGGATTGGTTTGGTTTTAGGATGAGTCGTTTGGAGTGGTTACGGCCAACGCACGGCTATGGAAATGCATATTTAAGAGGTGTTTTGAGTTTGATTGGCTACTTAATCTGAAAGCATATTCCCAAATGGTAGACTCATTTGTTTCGTTGGAGCGTGCACCAGATTAGCGTATAGACACCGTGCTATATGTTGCGTGGTGCATTGATCCAATCCGAGACTAAATCACTGGTGCCAGCCACCATTCATCTTCCGTATTCCAGCTGCTATCGAACAATGTCATGAGCCGACTTCAGCCAGTCGGAACCGCTCGCAGACTCCAGCGGCAGAAACGGCAGCGGCAACAGCCTCAGCCAACACTGCCGGCACCTGATTTTGTGCCGACCGGCGTGATTGGGCCCCGTTTTCATTTCCAAGTGAGCGCCTCAATCCCCGCAAATGTCATCAGACCGAGTTGGCGCGGCCCGCCGACAATGCGGACACATCCCAGGCGCGTGGGACGACCCTCCGGACGGCGCCCCCGGGACGCGGTCGCCTCCCGGGGGACCGGCAATACTGCTAATTTAAGCAGGCGTGGCTTGTGAGGCACGCACGGGCACAGACATTTCCATATAAACCCGACTGATTATGATCACCCGCCGCAGTAATTCATCGGCGCGCGTCGTCTTGGCGCTGGGGAGTGGGGCGGGCGTCCGACGGTGGCCGACGCTAGGGAGAGCGGCAGCCGCCGGCGCGACGTCGGCGGCGACGCCTCGCTCCGCGCCGGACGACCACTTAGCGAGATGACGGCGGCGGCGGCCGGCCGGCGAGGGACCCCGCCGGACCCCGCCGCGGCTGTGCGCCATGGAATGAGATCGCTTTGTGCACGCAGTCTGCAGTGTCTCGTTTTGGGAGTGGCGGCACGAGTTTGCACGTCCGCGACGGCGCGGGAGCCCGTGTCCGCGCCGACGCGGGGGCACGTGTCCGCTCTCCGACGCGGGAGCATGCATCCACCCTTGTGCGGGAGCTTGTGTCCGCGCCGACGCGGGATCCTGTGTCCATTCCGCGGCGCGGGAGCCTGCGTGGCCAGCGCTACCGTGAGCGACTCCGGCTCGCTGGCCCGCCGATGGCCGCGTCTAGTTTATGGTCGAACTTGGAAGAGTTACTGCGTGCCACGTGACGCCGGCCAATATTGCCGCCGAGGACAGCAAACGACATCTGATGTATGTCGGACGGCATTGGATCCTGGGCTGGCTGCGTCTCAAACCTCTCACGGTCTGGTCTGCTCGTGATGAACTGCCGAATGCCACCGTCGAACTAGGATCGGAAATGAAGTGTGGAGACTAATCGACAACTTACCGTGTCCTGCAAATTGTACCTGTCGTAGTGTGCTGTCAGAAGCTGGCATTTACGCTGTGCGCATTTAACCCAGCATAATATGTGGATTAAACATGCCTGCTGATGGAAGTTCAGTTACATCTGCAACTCGTACCTAGCGAATCCGAGCGCCACACCACGAGAGCTCGCCACTATTGGTCATTCGTCAGCCCCTGGCAGGCCGGTGACGAACCGGGGTTGCCGTAGTACGCGTCATCCGAGTCCAGACAGTGTTCGAGAACGCCGCCGACTGGCCGGTCTGGCAGCTTAGTTGAAGGTCTGCTGTAAGGGGCGCGCTCGACTCCCCCTCACCCACCGAACTGACGTCGGTGCCGTGGCCAACTCGTTGGACCACGGCGGCGCTTGACGCGCCAGACCGCGGTCGGGTCTTGACCTCGCCGTCGGCCGATCGACTGAGCGGTCACGTGACCCCCCCCCCCTCGTTGCGTCCGCTAGGTTCGGTTCCGACGACTCTGTCATCCGCGAAATACGGTCAGGAGCGTGGCGACCCACTGGACCGGCGGTGTCGGAGTCGTCACCGTCTGCGGGTGACCCGACTGGTTGGTCAGTCAGAGTCGTCACCGTCTGTGGGTGACCCGACTGGTTGGTCAGTCGGAGTCGTCACCGTCTGCGGGTGACCCGACTGGTTGGTCAGTCGGAGTCGTCACCGTCTGTGGGTGACCCGACTGGTTGGTCAGTCGGAGTCGTCACCGTGTGTGGGTGACCCGACTGGTTGGTCAGGTGGAGTCGTCACCGACTGCGGGTAACCCGACCGGTTGGTCAGTCGGAGCCGTTACCGTCTGCGGGTGACCCGACTGGTTGGTCAGTCGGAGTCGTCACCGTGTGTGGGTAACCCGACTGGCTGGTCAGTCGCGTGATCACTCCCACATTTATCAGTCCCGTCTCAAAGGACCGGCCTCTCCAGTCGCGACGGACACGGCCGCTGCTGACACCGTGCCAGGTCGCGGTCCACGTGCCCTCACCGCCCACGTGGCCCGGGGCGGAGCTGGGTGACCTGTCGATGGCCGTCGGAGAGTCCTCAGGCGACTGGGTCAGCTCTGAACGGGACGGCCGCTGAAGGGTGCTGGCGGCCGCGCCAGCCAATCGACGTCTGGTCCAGCTGAAGCGGAGATTAGCAGACTCGTTAGGTTGTCTGGGCCAGGGGGCAGCCTGAGCTGGCAGCAGACACGCTGAGGTGGCAGGACATCTACTGGAGTGGCAGCAGACGGGCTGGGGTGGCAGGAGACATGCTAGGGCGGCAGGAGACAGGCTGGGGTGGCAGGGGAGAGGCTGGGGTGGCAGGACATCTACTGGAGTGGCAGCAGACGGGCTGGGGTGGCAGGAGACATGCTAGGGCGGCAGGAGACAGGCTGGGGTGGCAGGGGAGAGGCTGAGGTGGCAGGACATCTACTGGAGTGGCAGCAGACGGGCTGGGGTGGCAGGAGACATGCTAGGGCGGCAGGAGACAGGCTGAGGTGGCAGGACATCTACTGGAGTGGCAGCAGACGGGCTGGGGTGGCAGGAGACATGCTAGGGCGGCAGGAGACAGGCTGGGGTGGCAGGAGGCTGGAGTGGCAGGAGACAGGCTGGGGCGGTGGATTGGCTGGATGTGGGTGGAAGACAAAGCAGCGTGGAAGCTGGACTTCGCGCACAGAATGTGAGGCTTGCAAGAACGGACCATAAAATCCGTTTGAGACCACATGCAATTATGGGATTTGCCAGAAACCTGGCACGGTGTCGAAAGCTGAATTTTTGTTTTCTCCCTAAATCTTTAGCGGAGGCAAAGTGCCATCTGCTAGAGATTGCTACGTTAAAGAAGGAAGCAAGCTAGACAAACTTCTATGCTTATTGGCAGTGAAACGAAGGATTTCTCCGCTGGACTGAAATGCCCAGATCTTGGAAAGCTACAAACCAAACTGCGCTAGAGTTTCCATAGCTGTGGGTGGAGTGTCAATGAAACTCTTTACCATGAGGTATGCATCGTTACAAATCAGGTCATCGCCAACCAGTCAGGGTGAAATCGCTAACTTAACCTGCGCCGTCTCTCCGGTCATATCCACACACTCCGTTTTGGGAGGCATAAAGAACCCCGTCTAGCTAACAAGCAAAGAGTCGCACAAAAACGAACGGGGTACCATCGGAAATCACTGGACGATCAAGGTCCGAAAGTAGTCTTATTTTGCATTGTTGGGTAATTTTGAGGAAAAAAGCAAAACTTCATTTATTGCGAGAAAAAAACTACTTACAAACATATTTTATATCGGTACATTTGAGTAGTGTAGGTCGTACAATGCAATTTTAGCGCTCTTTAGGTCATGCAAACTCCAAATAAACCATCAGATGTCAATAAGTCAATCAGATGATCAGATGTCAATAAACCAACAGTGTCTATTTAGCCTAAGCCCACATTGTGCACTTTATCGTGACCTGAAGTCAGGCCACTTGACGGAGTTCAGGCAAATTCGATAAGGAATTGCCAATATGATGCTTCATCATGGTCCTGATGTTTCTGCGTGCATACCAAAGTAAGAATGAGGCTAGCAGAGCATGCATATTCCAAAATAGACAAATTGGCCCAAAATTGACCAACATTGGTTGTCATCTCAGGTCGCTGACCTGCTCACAAACAAACAACCGAGATATACATTTCGGAATCACTGTCCGATTGTAATCACGTAGCAAGTTTCATTTCAATATATGTTCATATGCATGAGTAATCGATCCTCAAATATTTTCCGTGGTGGTCCTCTTTGACCTAAGTTAGGTCAATAACCTTCCATGACCTGAGGTTGAAATTTTCACTTCAGACGCAAAAACATATCAAGGGAAGGTATGGCAAATGCTTGCCGCCGTTTTTCCGATATCGCAGAACAATCTTAGGGGAGACGTAAAAAAACCTCCGAGACGGGGCGGATTAAAATCGGGCGAGCTTGTTTTACAAATTCGGCCTGATCTGGTCTTAACACGCGCCCTGGAGGGCCTCTGATAATTACGCGCACTGGAGGGGGGGGGGCGGATTCCGCCCCCCCCTAAGATCTCGGCTCCTAGTAAAGCTGGAGGAACGAAATTCGCAGGGTGGATGGGTACGGTAGTGAACTCCATTGTGTGCATTTTTTGTGACCTTAGGTCAATATCTTCAAGGTCAAATGAGGTCAGATTAGCGAAATTTTCCGGTTTTGCGTGGCTTGCTTGTCATCGTTATGGATCGCTGTAATTGTGTTTAAATGCTCAAAAATGGGCATCAATGATGTTTTGGACATTACTAATGATGCAATGCAGATGCTAGACCCAACATTTGACCTCAGGTCACCTATATAGCACCACTTTATCAGGTCAGTTACCTGTTCCAGTTACCGGAACCGGCCGCCCGCCCGACTGCTCCGTCGGGCAGCTCGGAGCAATCGGCTTCGTGAAGAAGGGAGTGAAGTACATGAATAAAGTATGGAAACGCAATGACAAACAGTATAAATGACAACCAGTAGTGCATTTATGGCAACATTCCAGTTGATCAAGTTTGGTTCCATTAACCTGTCATGAACTTTACCTGACTTGACCTTGGTGACCTAACATGACCTTGAAACTATACAGCATATCAATATGCATCAAACAAGTCGCTAGTGTTGCCTAGAACACTTCCCTTTTGTCAGTATACTGGAAGCGCATCAGCGCCGATTTTTGTGGTCTGGCGCTATAACATTTTTTTACTTTAGCAGCCCCTAACTTGAAAAATGTTCAGCCGATTTCCATTTTTCTTACTTGAAACGACGTGCCGTTCATTTCTAAGCAGGTACACCGAAAACCGCGTATATCGACCGGTAAAATCTGCAGTTATTTGCGAAAAACCGGAGGGGTGGGCGGATTTCGCCCCCCCCCCCTCCAGTGCGCGTGTTAATATACTGGAGATAGTCCTGCCTATATCATTTGGTATCAGACATTGCAGCTGGCACCGGCAAAATCTATGTGCTTGACGCCAACAAATCATCCAATTACCTGCAAAACCTACCAGATTTGGTTCATATTAGGGATTATGACAACTTTGAGACCACGTGCCTGCCTACATCTCACAAAGTATGCCAACCAAAATACAACAAGACTCAATTAAATTATTCAGGTGCACAAACATCGCTTCGTTCTCATTTGCTTACCCGGTCTCTGGGTAAATATACAGGAGGTTTCGCCAATGACCCCAGTACTCTGGTTGATACCAAGCGCTACATGTGAATCCATTAGATATATAAGGTTATATATATATATTCATCTGTCAAAGAGAAAGAGAAAGATAAAGCGAAATAGAGATTGACTAGATCAATGCGACTTACACGCAGCAAGTAGCCACCAGTATACTGCAACTGTACCTGCAGTGAAAAGATAACCACAATAGCCACGTTGGCCCCTGCCACAGACATGGCAATTAGCTATCTGTCATCTGACAGTTTGATCTGTTTATATACCATGCAAATAATTGGATCCTCTAAACCTGCGACACTTCCTGGTCTGTGGGGCGGAAGTATTTTTAAACTGTCGGAACTGCAAATGGGCTTTCAGTGATGTATTTGAATATACTTTTGTAGCTACTTGTGCTATTTGTCATACTAACTTGTGCTATTTGCCGTACTAACTTGTGCTATTTGTAGCTACCTGGTGCACCAGTGAGAATCATCACATCTGTCACAGGCATTGCTTCAATCATACTCATACCTAATCCACGTCGGCAGCTACATGCTCAACCACGCTTTCAGTACTACTGCACTGCGCTGCAAAACCACGGACGCGCGTATTTGAATGATGCAGGAGACGTGCGGTGATCTCAGCTGTTTACTTGTGCTTTTGCTCCTAAAGCGAAATGTGTTCGGTGCCTTCCGATGCCCCTTGTGGCTCCAATGCACGCGTCTGTGCTGAGATGGCTCGGCGGTTGTTTCCCTCTCGCCACACGCAATCCACTTTTTATTGTGGTTTTCGCTAATTAGATTTCATAACGTTCTTGACAGTCAGGCGGGCAAAAACGGATGATGGACTACTCCATTATCTTCAGGAGGCTCGATTTGGCAGCTTTGCCAAACTGCGGCGGTGCGGGCGTGCGGCGGTCTCTGGAGTACCGTCGGCTGACGTCTCCGCACTACCGCACTGCCAAACTGTTCTGCAGACTGTGACGCTGCGCCGCAAAAGTAGTTTGCCAGTTTAAGATTCAATCACCGACTGCATTCTTCTTCTTAGACACATGACGGGTGGATTTCGTCTGCCTGAGAAACTCGGCGGTAGTTCCGAGGCGATATGCTCGCAGAGTTTGGGCGTTTGCTCGTCGACGCATCATTCTGCCGCCGGCGAGTTTTTGGCGAGCAAGATCAGCCCACTCCGAACAGTCAACGTAATCTAGGTTAAAGCGTGGACTGCATTCAAAAACGTGTCGGTGGGGCAGCTACGACCACACAAAATGACGTCATGACACAGCTGATGGTCGCTAAAATCATTAACCCTCGCTTGCCATCGTGGCAATTTATGATCACTCACGATAATTACATTGGATCGATGTGTGCTTGTTGGTATATTTCTGGAGAGCAAGTTTGAATAAGAGAAGGGGTTCCGATGCAGCCGGCGGATGTTGTGGTTTCAGAATGACCGGCGGGTCTTGTGGTTTCAGAGTGCCCGTCGAGTGTTGTGGTTTCTGAGTGACCGTCGAATGTTGTGGTTTCTGAGTGGCCGTCGGGTCTTGTGGTTTCCGAGTGACCGACGGATGCGTTGTTTTCAGCCGATCGGGCCCGAACAGGACAAGTACGAGTGGGCTGGCTCTCCGGACCAGGGCGACTGTTCATTCCGCGTCATCCGCGCCGACCTCAAGTACGACGACGGCTTGTGGTCCTGCCAGGTCACCGGCAGCAGCTTCCAGACTCAAGACGCCCTCAAGTCCGCGCCCGCCAAACTCGTCGTCAGAGGTCAGTGGGGGTCAGGTCGGCCGGATGTCGGGTCGGCTGGAGGTCAGGACAGGATGGAGGTCAGGTCACGGTGACGCTCAGGCTGGCTGCAGGTCCGGGTGGTTGGCTGTTAGGTTTGCTGGGGATGTGATCAGCAATCAGGTTGGCTGCAGGTCAGGTTGCGTGGCAGTTAGATTTGCTAGAGGTTAAATTGGCTGAAGGTTAGGTCAACTAGAGGCCAAATTGGTTGGAGGTTTGGTCAACTGAATGTCAAATTAACTGAAGGTTAGGTCTATTGGAGGTCAAATTGGCTGGAGGTTAGGTCAACTAGAGGCTAGGCTGGATGAAGGTCAGACTTCGTGGGTATCAGTCGGGGTATTTGGGGTGGTTAGGTCTGACTGATCAAAGTTGAATATGTGATATGACATCAAGCATTTTCGTCCCTAAGAAATCGTGCACAGTGCCCAAGATTGCCGCAGATCGTGCGCATTGGTGAGAAGGAGAGAGGAGTCGAAAGCATCAATTTCGTGATTGTCCGCTTATAATGTGTTTTACCTCATGAGTGAAGAATACGGCGGTTTTCATGGCTTGGATAATGTCACGCCGACATTGGTGGGGGATTGTTTATTTCATCGCGCGCGAGGCCTTGGGCCGTGTTACTTTTCAACGGAAAGTAGCAAGTCGCATTCAACGGTCGGCCAGAACATATCGGCTTTCGGAGCTTTGCAATGACGCGATATAGAACAACAACAACAACATAGGAACACGGAATGGGACAGGTTGTCTTCTTTCGGTGAGTTGTGCACTGCGCGTGGGCGATGCTGCAGACCACCTTACTTCCATGCATGCAATATTGCAGGTACTGTACCGGATGTAGGCGAACGGAATCTGTCAGGGAATAATTCAGCTGGTAATGGTGATAGGGGCGGGGTTGTGGGCGGCGGTGATGTCGGCTCATGCATTTCGCGAGACGTATGAATTTGATGGAATGCATACGATCTGGAATTACTCTTGCCGCTCCACCGTTTCAAGTCTTTTCCCGACTTTGTATTGCAGCCTGACGCGTTGTCGGGGCCAGTGTTCTCCCCCCCTCCCCCACGCCTCCCCGCTCCTGGCGATGCGCTGCAGGCTCCGATCATTCCGCCTCCTATGTCAGTGTATGTGACGTGAGCTAAGTTGGCTGGAAATATTGTTTGCAATATTTACGAAGCTCTGATATCTCTGGCTGGCAGCGTTACAGCTCCTCACCGACACTGAAGTGGCACCATCCGGGCTTAGGCAAGCACGTGTCATGTCATAGAGCAGCAAGTGCGGACAAATCACAGGAAGCCAAGAGGAGTCAGCGTGTTGCCGGTATCTGACGCCGGCGTGCTCTGTTCTGCGGGCAGAGGAGGGAGCCACGGATCAAAGGGTGCAGTGTGAGCAACTGATAACGAGAGCTACAGTGATTGGATTTCTGCTGGGAGAGGGCTGGTGTATGGCGAATAATGGCACGCGCGGGGACGCTCAAAGGGCTACCACTTTAATCCGTGATTGGATCGTGAATAACCAGATGCCGGCGCTTTAATAATCAAGCTACACCGAAAGAATGCAGCCTGCACATTTCAGGGATCTGCACCGGTAATAAGAACGGTTGACACCGGCAAGTCTATGATTATGTGGTCAGTGGCCGTCACCACTACTGTGCTACTGTTCCAGTTTTGGCGTATTTGAGTGCCATGTTGGTTCTTGCCGGTCCACTCCAGTCATTTTGCAAGTATTTAGGTTCCACGCCGACTTCCACCTCATCCCTTAAGTTCCACAACGAATTGTGCACACTTATGTCTCCATTGGCACCTATGCGGAGTCGTCAAATCATTGACATCTGGGAAAGCACCGAAAGCATGCTAAAATAGACGATTTTATCAGTGAAATCATGAATTGGATGAATTTGAATATGAAATGCTTCTAGAAGAATGTATAATTAATTATATGATTATAAGCATCAGGTTGTCATTTCAAGTGATACAATATCCATGATAGCTTGATAATGTGCGTTGTTATTGGAACATATCGGCAAAAATGCATTCAATGGTCGGACAAAAACATACGCTGTCCTGCAAAGCAATTGCCGAATGGGGAGCTCAAAGGTCAGTTTAAGATCCCTATCAAGCATATTGCTGTTCCCGAACGAATAAGCAATACTGATAACATTTGAACAGCTTAATCAACCAATTATCATTTTTCAGCGAACACTAGACATACAACAACGAACAACAACATGAACCAACATAACATGCTGAACACAATACTAATAGTTAAATACTATACTGACGAAGGCTGCAGCCTCCATCGGCATAAAAACTAGTTGGTTGATTGAGGAATTTCCTCAAACGTCAAACAGATCTCAGAGGAATACTCAAATATGTCGCGCTTACTGATTGCTGCGACGTCTGTGCTCTGGCCGCAGTCACCTTCTCCGGAATCATCCCTCGATAAAGAAACACTCTGTGGCACTCCCACATGGTCTTCATTTCCACGGTGTGCGGCAAGCCGCCTGTCGGAGCTCCTCGGAGCTCCTCTGAGCTCCTCTGAGCTCCTCTGGGACGAGTACGACTGCCACGCAGCCCGTCGTGGCTGCGGAGCCGCCGCCGACGCGACACATCGACGCGACACATCGACAGCCGCCACCACCGCCTGCGCGGACCATCAGTGGCGTGTCGTGGGCCGCGTGCGGCCGCCGGGACGCCGCGCCGGTCGGGCAGACCAGCCCATCAGTGGCGTGTCGTGGGCCGCGTACTGCCGCCGGGACGCCGCGCCGGTCGGCAGCGCGCGTCTGTGCCGGTCCCGGCCGTGGCCAGTCGCCTCAACGGCTGCGGCGACACACGCGGACGACCGCGGCTGGGGGAGGAGGGGGGGGGGGGCGCTCTCAGCCCGTCGGAAATGACGCACTCGTGACAGAGCGTTGTATTATGCGGCGGCTACTTCAGCCCTCTGGTAGACGAAGCACCGGCGGACGGCGGACGGCGGACGGCTGGATCTCGCTCGGGATCGGCGAAGTCGCGAGGCTATCTCGGGCCAGCTCCGTCGATCACAACGGCCCAGCACGGCCCAGCACGGCCCAGCACGGCCGTCAGTCGTCTCATCGCCGACCGGTCACTCGGCGGCTCCACTCGGCGCGGTTTCCGGCCGCGCCCAATACCGACCCACTCGTGGCGTTCGCCGCTCACCGCCCGAAAGTATTTTTCTCGAGTGTTTGCCTGAGTTGCCGGCGCGTCCTCGGCTCGGGCGTGGCGTGTCGATGGCTGGGAGAGCGGCCGGAGCCGGCCACCGTTCGACCGGCTTCGGCCGAACGGCGGCGCAAACGGCAGCGTGTTGTTTGTTGTCCGGTGCCGTCAGCTCGGCGGCGGCAGTAAGCGGTTTGTTGGCCGCGGAGGCAGGCCGTCCGCACTGCCATCGGCCGGTGCCGGCGGCACCGGGTAAACAGTCGTCGATCCTGGGAACGGTCGGCCGTCGCCCGTGGCTGGGCCGGGACGGCTGTCGGGAGCTGCTGACGGGAGCTGCTGACGGGAGCTGCTGACGGGAGCTGCTGACGGGAGCTGCTGACGGGAGCTGCTGATGAGAGTAACTGTCGGGGCCTACTGTCGGGAGCTGCTGATGAGAGCTGCTGATGAGAGCAACTGCCGGAACCTACTGACGGGAGCTGCTGACGGGAGCTGCTGACGGGAGCTGCTGATGAGAGCTGCTGATGAGAGCAGCTGCCGGAACCTACTGACGGGAGCTGCTAAAGAGAGCAACTGTCGGGAGCCGCTGATGAGAGCAACTGTCGGAACCTACTGACGGGAGCTGCTAATGAGAGCAACTGGCGGGAGCTGCTGATGAGAGCAACTGTCGGAACCTACTGACGGGAGCTGCTAACGAGAATAACTGTCTGGTGCAACTGTCTGGAGTGAGAGCTGTGTCGGAGCTGTATCGGGGTTGTGTCGGGGTTGTGTCGTGGTTGTGTCGGGGCTGTGTCCGGACGGTGTCTGAGTTGTGTCGGAGCTGTGTCTGAACTGTGTCTGAGTTGTCTCGGAGCTGTGTCTGAACTGTGTCGTGGCTGTGTCGACAGCTATGGCGGAATGGTCTCGGGAGCTCTGTCAGGAGCTGTGCCGGGGCTGTGTCGGGGCTGTGTCGGAGCTGTGTTGGAGCAGTTGCCGGGGCTGTGTCGGAAGCTGTTTCGGAAGCTGTGTCGAAAGCTGTGTCTGAAGCGCTGGACAGACCATCGTCAGGCTCAACTGTCCGGCCTGGAGACGCGGCTCTAAAAAGGAATATGCAATGTCTCCGAAGCTCTGTTTTACGACGGAAAGGCAGCATGGGTCAGCATGTAGGTTATGCAATTTACCCGTAAGGTATCATCATGTGTCGTCCAGACAAGATGCGTATGCATCATTCATATGTTCAAGGTCATTACATTACGTTGCCAGCACGAACATGACTCGTCTGAAGCGACATACGGTGCAATTTTGGCAAGATGTCCATACAACTGGCGTTAATGTCCATACAACTGGCGTTAATGTCCATACAACTGGCGTTAATGGGTTGGACAACCACTGCGAAAGGTGGTTGCGAACCACAGACGCTTCGATATCGTGATGGCTGTCAGGCAGAATTAAGGACACAATGATGTTGTTTCAGGAGTATTGAATCAATTAGCAACTTCTTTATCACTAACAGGACTGTCGTATGATATGCGTGACTCAGTGGCTGGTTAGAGGCATTCAGATGCAGAAAATATGGTCCACGAGCATGGAAATTGATTCGATGAAGAGAAAAGATGCAAAGCGAGCAAATCTTTGCCATCCACAAAATCAGCTAGCAATGTTTCGAAAACAGTTTCCCACCGTCGATGGCACATATAATGTAGTATATTTTTTTCGCCAATTATACGCTTTGTAAAGGTTGGATAATATGCCTTTCAATAATGCCTACTGTTATATTCTCTCCAGTAGCAGTTTGTTAATGGCTAACAGCACCATTCAGCTCTCAATATTTTTGGTGTACCTGCACTGCATTGTCTGTAGAGCGTTGTTTGACCTGAAATTGCCCTTACTCGACGCGTGCAATACAAAGCGGATGGCGGCGAGAGCGTTTCATGGAAATTACCTCTTGCACCAGGGTATAGTGTGCACTGTGCACTGCACAACGTGCAGCTGTACTGCCTGCCATGACAACCACCTCTTGAACCAGGGCAGTATGCACTGTGCACTCCACGACGTGCGCTGTATTGCCTCCGGCGCGATTTATGCATGGTGTATGGGGTCGGGTCGGTTTCATACTTCAGCTTGGACTCACGTGTCATGATACCAGGTGCGGTCAACTGAGAGCGGCTCGAGTAACTTCAAGTGCTTGGTAAGGAGGATGTTTCCTAGCTTTCTAGTCAGCCTTGTCTGAAGTATTCCTTGGAGCGCCATCAAGCCCAGCACATTTTTGAAGACTGTGTTTGTTGATGTATTGTTTGCGGGTGTGCTTATCTGTAAGCTTCTGCATTCGTGGCTTTTTGACAGGGCCGAATCACCATCACTACACTTACTTCATCCGACAGCGCTTCTTATCGCACACGCATTCAGATCATGTGGCGGTGACATGGATGCCACACAACCCGAATCCAATTTGAGAAACCAAGATTAGAATGATGGAAGCTGATCTACTATTTTTGCGGCGCCGTAACTGTGGTATATGAAGACTGGATGCAGATAATTCTTCAGCTGGGGACACTTATTGAAATGTAGGCTGCGGACTTCTGGAATCCTAACGAGTGGCGACGCGTCATCGGTCGCATGCGCTACGGCCATCAAGTTCAACTTGGCAGAGTCTCCGGGTGCGTGCTGCCGCGGGATTGCTGAAGCACCTTCCTGAGCTGGCGGAGCCGTACTGTTGGCACAGACCTTCGTCCCCGCTGCAACCCCCCCCCCCCACGGAGCGACTTGATATGAGCAGATTTCGCCGCGTATGACCCGCCAAATTGCCAGTGTCATCCCGCCACATGTTGCCAGTGTCATCCAGCCACAAGTTGCCAGTGTCATCCAGCCACATGTTGCCAGTGTCATCCCGCCACAAGTTGCCTGTGTCATCCCGCCACAAGTTCCTGTGTCATCCCGCCACATGTTGCCAGTGTCATCCCGCCACATGTTGCCTGTGTCATCCCGCCACAAGTTGCCACTGTCATCCCGCCACAAGTTGCCAGTGTCATCCCGCCACATATTGTTGCCAGTGTCATCCCGCCACAAGTTGCCACTGTCATCCCGCCACAAGTTGCCAGTGTCATCCCGCCACAAGTTGCCAGTGTCATCCCGCCACATGTTGCCAGTGTCATCCAGCCACAAGTTGCCTGTGTCATCCAGCCACATGTTGCCAGTGTCATCCCGCCACAAGTTGCCAGTGTCATCCCGCCACATCCGCCACAAGTTGCCAGTGTCATCCCGCCACAAGTTGCCAGTGTCATCCCGCCACAAGTTGCCAGTGTCATCCCGCCACATAAGTTGCCAGTGTCATCCCGCCACATGTTGCCCACAGTTCCAGTGTCATCCGCAGCATATTGCTAGCTCCCCCACAAGTTGCCCCCAGTGTCATCCGCCACAAGTTGCCACTGTCATCCCGCCACAAGTTGCCACTGTCATCCCGCCACATTCAGTTGCCACTGTCATCCCGCCACAAGTTGCCAGTGTCATCCCGCCACAAGTTGCCATGTCATCCCGCCACAAGTTGCCAGTGTCATCCCGCCACAAGTTGCCAGAGTTGCCACTGTCATCCCGCCACAAGTTGCCAGTGTCATCCCGCCACAAGTTGCCAGTGTCATCCCGCCACATGTTGCCAGTGTCATCCCGCCACATGTTGCCACTGTCATCCCGCCACATGTTGCCAGTGTCATCCCGCCACAAGTTGCCAGTGTCATCCCGCCACAAGTTGCCAGTGTCATCCAGCCACAAGTTGCCACTGTCATCCCGCCACAAGTTGCCAGTGTCATCCCGCCACATGTTGCCAGTGTCATCCCGCCACAAGTTGCCAGTGTCATCCCGCCACAAGTTGCCTGTGTCATCCCGCCACAAGTTGCCAGTGTCATCCCGCCACATGTTGCCAGTGTCATCCCGCCACATGTTGCCAGTGTCATCCCGCCACATGTTGCCACTGTCATCCCGCCACAAGTTGCCAGTGTCATCCCGCCACAAGTTGCCACTGTCATCCCGCCACAAGTTGCCACTGTCATCCCGCCACATATTGCTAGTCATCCCGCCACAAGTTGCCACTGTCATCCCGCCACAAGTTGCCAGTGTCATCCCGCCACAAGTTGCCACTGTCATCCCGCCACATATTGCTAGTCATCCCGCCACAAGTTGCCAGTGTCATCCCGCCACATGTTGCCTGTGTCATCCAGCCACAAGTTGCCAGTGTCATCCCGCCACAAGTTGCCAGTGTCATCCCGCCACAAGTTGCCAGTGTCATCCCGCCACAAGTTGCCAGTGTCATCCCGCCACATGTTGCCAGTGTCATCCCGCCACAAGTTGCCAGTGTCATCCCGCCACAAGTTGCCAGTGTCATCCCGCCACAAGTTGCCAGTGTCATCCCGCCACATGTTGCCAGTGTCATCCCGCCACATGTTGCCAGTGTCATCCCGCCACATGTTGCCAGTGTCATCCCGCCACAAGTTGCCTGTGTCATCCCGCCACAAGTTCCTGTGTCATCCCGCCACATGTTGCCAGTGTCATCCAGCCACAAGTTGCCACTGTCATCCCGCCACAAGTTGCCAGTGTCATCCCGCCACAAGTTGCCACTGTCATCCCGCCACATATTGCTAGTGTCATCCCGCCACAAGTTGCCACTGTCATCCCGCCACATGTTGCCAGTGTCATCCCGCCACATGTTGCCAGTGTCATCCCGCCACAAGTTGCCACTGTCATCCCGCCACATGTTGCCAGTGTCATCCCGCCACATGTTGCCAGTGTCATCCCGCCACAAGTTGCCAGTGTCATCCCGCCACATGTTGCCAGTGTCATCCCGCCACATGTTGCCCGTATCATCCCGCCACAAGTTGCCTGTGTCATCCCGCCACAAGTTGCCTGTGTCATCCAGCCACAAGTTCCAGTGTCATCCAGCCACAAGTTGCCTGTGTTATCCCGCCACATGTTGCCACTGTCATCCCGCCACATATTGCTAGTCATCCCGCCACAAGTTGCCACTGTCATCCCGCCACAAGTTGCCACTGTCATCCCGCCACAAGTTGCCACTGTCATCCCGCCACAAGTTGCCAGTGTCATCCCGCCACAAGTTGCCACTGTCATCCCGCCACAAATTGCTAGTCATCCCGCCACAAGTTGCCAGTGTCATCCCGCCACATGTTGCCAGTGTCATCCCGCCACATGTTGCCAGTGTCATCCCGCCACAAGTTGCCACTGTCATCCCGCCACAAGTTGCCACTGTCATCCCGCCACATATTGCTAGTCATCCCGCCACAAGTTGCCACTGCACAAGTTGCCACTGTCATCCCGCCACAAGTTGCCACTGTCATCCCGCCACATATTGCTAGTCATCCCGCCACAAGTTGCCACTGTCATCCCGCCACAAGTTGCCAGTGTCATCCCGCCACAAGTTGCCTGTGTCATCCCGCCACAAGTTGCCACTGTCATCCCGCCACAAGTTGCCACTGTCATCCCGCCACAAGTTGCCACTGTCATCCCGCCACATGTTGCCACTGTCATCCCGCCACAAGTTGCCAGTGTCATCCCGCCACATGTTGCCAGTGTCATCCCGCCACATGTTGCCAGTGTCATCCCGCCACAAGTTGCCACTGTCATCCCGCCACAAGTTGCCACTGTCATCCCGCCACATGTTGCCAGTGTCATCCCGCCACATGTTGCCAGTGTCATCCAGCCACAAGTTGCCACTGTCATCCCGCCACAAGTTGCCAGTGTCATCCCGCCACATGTTGCCAGTGTCATCCCGCCACAAGTTGCCAGTGTCATCCCGCCACAAGTTGCCAGTGTCATCCCGCCACAAGTTGCCACTGTCATCCCGCCACATGTTGCCAGTGTCATCCCGCCACAAGTTGCCAGTGTCATCCCGCCACAAGTTGCCAGTGTCATCCCGCCACATGTTGCCAGTGTCATCCCGCCACAAGTTGCCACTGTCATCCCGCCACAAGTTGCCAGTGTCATCCCGCCACATGTTGCCAGTGTCATCCCGCCACAAGTTGCCAGTGTCATCCCGCCACAAGTTGCCAGTGTCATCCCGCCACAAGTTGCCACTGTCATCCCGCCACATGTTGCCAGTGTCATCCCGCCACAAGTTGCCAGTGTCATCCCGCCACAAGTTGCCAGTGTCATCCCGCCACAAGTTGCCTGTGTCATCCCGCCACATGTTGCCAGTGTCATCCCGCCACAAGTTGCCAGTGTCATCCCGCCACAAGTTGCCTGTGTCATCCCGCCACATGTTGCCAGTGTCATCCCGCCACATGTTGCCAGTGTCATCCCGCCACAAGTTGCCAGTGTCATCCCGCCACAAGTTGCCAGTGTCATCCCGCCACAAGTTGCCAGTGTCATCCCGCCACATGTTGCCAGTGTCATCCCGCCACAAGTTGCCAGTGTCATCCCGCCACAAGTTGCCAGTGTCATCCCGCCACAAGTTGCCAGTGTCATCCCGCCACAAGTTGCCACTGTCATCCCGCCACAAGTTGCCAGTGTCATCCCGCCACAAGTTGCCTGTGTCATCCCGCCACAAGTTGCCAGTGTCATCCCGCCACATGTTGCCAGTGTCATCCCGCCACAAGTTGCCAGTGTCATCCCGCCACATATTGCTAGTCATCCCGCCACACGTTGCCCGTGTTATCCAGCCACCCCGACAGCTCGACAGCCACTACGATTGCGAGCTACCTTCGGGTTAGCGGGTCACGGGCTATTGCATGATAGTGTTCGTTATTTGCCGCGCTAAGGTTGCCGATGACTCCTGTGCACCTCTGTCGGTTGTACTTATGTCGGTTGCACCTCTGTCGGTTGCACCTCTATTGGTTGCACTTCTGTCGGTTGCACCTCTGTCGGTTGCACCTCTGTCGGTTGCACCTCTGTCGGTTGCACCTCTGTCGTAACTCTGTCGGTTGCACTTCTGTCGGTTGCACCTCTGTCGGTTGCACCTCTGTCGGTTGCACTTCTGTCAGTTGCACCTCTGTCGGCTGCACCCCTGTCGGTTGCACCTCTGCCGGTTGCACCTCTGTCGGTTGCACCTCTGTCGGTTGCACCTCTGTCGGTTGCACCTCTGTCGGTTGCACCTCTGTCGGTTGCACCTCTGTCGGTTACACCTCTGTCGGCTGTACCTCTGTCAACTACACCTCTGTCGGTTGCACCTCTGTCGGTTACACCTCTGTCGGGTGCACCTCTGTCGGTTGCACCTCTGTCGGCTGCACCTCTGTTGGTTGCACCTCTGTCGGCTGCACCCCTGTCGGTTGCACCTCTGCCGGTTGCACCTCTGTCGGTTGCACCTCTGTCGGTTACACCTCTGTCGGTTGCACCTCTGTCGGTTGCACCTCTGTCGGCTGCACCTCTGTTGGTTGCACCTCTGTCGGTTGCACCTCTGTCGGTTGCACCTCTGTCGGCTGCACCTCTGTCGGTTGCACCTCTGTCGGTTGCACCTCTGTCGGCTGCACCTCTGTCGGTTACACCTCTGTCGGTTGCACCTCTGTCGTTGGCCGCTATGTGCTGGCCACCCTGAGCTTGTGCTCGTCTTCAATGGTTCGGCTTGACGTGCCGGCACATTGCTACCTCGCAAGCGTTTGACACTGCCCTGTCTGCATTGCACAGATAACGGTGGTGGGAAGCATCTCTGTCTGCATTGAACAGATAACGATGGCGGAAAGCATCCGCATTGGTCTGGTGATTCGGATGCTGGCCTATCTCCACGGGCCACATCCCTCTGCCATGTCGATATGCATGCACCTGTGCCTCTGTCTCTGATTTTCGATGTTTCTATCCCGACCCAATATTTATGACACTGACACACGCGTACTGAGTCTTCCACGCTGAATCCAGTGTCTGGACGCGTCTCCTTGATCTACACTGGCACGTTCATCTGACGGACACAGGCGCCTCCTACCGACACAGATTCATCCTCACTGACACAGACTTATCCCTTCTGATACGAGCACATGCAATTGACACAAACAAGTACATACCACTTACTAATTGATTACCGCCCCGGTAGCTCAGTTGGTTAGAGCGCCGGCCTGCATTGGTCTCCCCTGTCCTGGCAACACAGGGTTCGAGTCGCTTCGCGCGCTCGCATTTAGCCCCCGGCTGGGAGGGTCAGTTGGCAGCTGGCCCGATAAGGTCGGGGACGAGCTACCAGGGCGGCCGTGTCGGTGCATTGACGGCACGATAAACTTTCGATTAAAATTCTGCCGTTGAACTGGAATTCATGTATCGGGTGGTCGGGCCAGGGTTTACGCAACAAGCTCTGCTTAGCAATAGAACCCTGGTTCATAAAGCCACCCCAGCAAGAACTCGGATTAAATTTATTTTAAAAAAACTAATTTCCACCGGCTCATCCCCACTGACACAAACATACACAAGTGACACAAACACGTACCACTGACTCAGACACATCATTCTAACTCAGACCACACCCATTGGCACAACTTCACCCGGCTAGTACAGACATACCCCCGTACTAATGCAGACACACCGGCCTATACCACTGATGGAGATGCATCCTACTGACACATACACGTCTCACCGGCACAAACACACTCCACTGACACAGACACATCCCACTGATTACTACCCACCTGCCCCATGAAACACATCTGACTTGTCGAACGCATCTGCACCGATAGTCAAATCTGTGCCGACACTGCCACATCAGCACTGATGTAGGACACAGCTGCACTAACGTTGCCACATCAGCACCGATGTAAGGCACAGCTGCACTGACATTGTCACATCAGCACCGATGTAAGGCACAGCTGCACTAACATTGTCACATCAGCACCGATGTAAGGCACAGCTGCACTGACATTGTCACATCAGCACCGATGTAAGGCACAGCTGCACTGACATTGTCACATCAGCACCGATGTAAGGCACAGCTGCACTAACATTGCCACATCAGCACCGATGTAAGGCACAGCTGCACTAACCATTGCCTACATCATCACCCGATGTAAGGCACAGCTGCACTGACATTGTCACATCAGCACCGATGTAAGGCACAGCTGCACTAACATTGCCACATCAGCACCGATGTAAGGCACAGCTGCACTGACATTGTCACATCAGCACCGATGTAAGGCACAGCTGCACTGACATTGTCACATCAGCACCGATGTAGGGCACAGCTGCACTAGCATTGCCACATCAGCACCGATGTAAGGCACAGCTGCACTGACATTGTCACATCAGCACCGATGTAAAGGCACAGCTGCACTGACATTGTCACATCAGCACCGATGTAAGGCACAGCTGCACTAACGTTGTCACATCAGCACTGATGTAGGACACAGCTGCACTAACGTTGTCACATCAGCACCGATGTAAGGCACAGCTGCACTGACATTGTCACATCAGCACCGATGTAAGGCACAGCTGCACTAACGTTGTCACATCAGCACCGATGTAAGGCACAGCTGCACTAACATTGTCACATCAGCACTGATGTAGGACACAGCTGCACTAACGTTGTCACATCAGCACCGATGTAAGGCACAGCTGCACTAACATTGTCACATCAGCACTAATGCAGAACACACCTGTAACAAATTGCCACATCAGCACTGGCTTACGACTATATTAATGGCAGTTAGTGTCACATCAGCCTTGGTGTAGCTCACACCTGCACTAATATAACCACACCATCAATGGTGTAAGACTAGGCCAATGACAGTTAGTGCCACATCAGCACTAATGCAGAACACACCTGTAACAAATTTCCACATCACCACTCTTGTTGGGAACAGCTGTATTCATGAGCAGTGTCCCATCAGCACCTGAGGTAGTGCGCGCTTGTACGGCAGGCTAGCGGTCGAGTCACCATACGTGACGCCGACCGTCCCACTGCTAACTGATCAGGTGGGCGCGGATCCTCCCGCGCTAAAGTGGCGCCAGTGGTGCCTGAGCGCCCCAAGCCGATAGGCCAATGATGGTGCTCGTTTCCGTGAAATCCTGTCCCGGCTCAAGTGGAAAATCGCGCAGTGGGCGATTAAATCATGGAAGCGGTCAACCGAAGTTCCCGGCTGATTTTTGCATACAGAGTGCTCTTGCCCGCGATATAGTTCAGGCAGGAGTATGGTGTGCCGCATTTCCCCGCGATATAGCTCAGGCAGGAGTATGGTGTACCGCACTTCCCCTCGACATAGTTCAGGCAGGGAGTATGGTGTACCGCACTTACCCTCGATATAGTTCAGGCAGGAGTATGGTGTACCGCACTTCCCCGCGATATAGTTCAGGCAGGTGTGTGGTGTACCGCACTTCCCCGCGATATAGTTCAGGCAGGAGTATGGTGTACCGCCCTCCCCGCGACATAGTTCAGGCAGGAGTATGGTGTACCGCACTTCCCCGCGATATAGTTCAGGCAGGTGTGTGGTGTACCGCACTTCCCCTCGATATAGTTCAGGCAGGTGTGTGGTGTGCCGCACTTCCCCGCGATATAACCCAGGCAGGGGTATGGTGTGTCGCACTTCCCCGCGATATAACCCAGGCAGGGGTATGGTGTGCCGCACTTCCCCGCGATACAGCTCAGGCGGGTGTACAATAATACATCAGAAATATGTCCTTTCATAAAGAAGACTTCAACTTGAACTGCGGATGCACGTCTTCGCCATCGGTCATGGCAAAGGACTTTGTGACGTGATTGGCGACACAGCGCCGCGACTAACCGCACACGCCAGACTGCAGCGGCCGGAATCAGTGACTAACCGCACACGCCAGACTGCAGCGGCCGGAATCAGTGACTGACCGCACACGCCAGACGGCAGCGGCCGGAATCGGCGACTAGCCGCACACGCCAGACTGCAGCGGCCGGAATCAGGGACTAACCGCACACGCCAGACTGCAGCGGCCGGAATCAGCGACTAGCCGCACACGCCAGACTGCAGCGGCCGGAATCAGTGACTAACCGCACACGCCAGACGGCAGCGGCCGGAATCAGGGACTAACCGCACACGCCAGACTGCAGCGGCCCGAATCAGGGACTGACCGCACACGCCAGACTGCAGCGGCCGGAATCGAATACAATCTTAACGCCAAAGGCTATGTTTGAGCTCCGATACCTCCATGCCGAATGAGTGCATGCCCGTGTTGTTCACTAAGTAAGTACTTTAATGGCTAATATGCGCTGTTTTGTTCCGGGGCCGAGGATGCATATCGAAGATACATAATCATCAAAATTGGATTATAATTTTCCATTGGTGTAACCTAAACCACGAGAGATGCTCCAGCCACATGCTTTCCTGAAATTTGTGTACCGCCATGTGGATTTACTGTAATTCGCGAGATTATAGCAGATGTAACTGCTGCAGGTGTTCTTGGATAATTGGTGTGTCTGCTTGGAAGTTGCTGTGATAAACTGTCAAAAAAGCCGGTGATGGAACTCTCAAAGGAAGCGGCGATGGGGAGGAGTGGTGGAAAAATACATTGTGATCCCAATATGTCCAGTCAACACCATAACTCCATAATAAACTTAAATAGCATTTGGATGAGAGTGATCAACTGGCCATCGGAAAGTATGGAAAGTCATATCCTTGCCCATTGCCACCAGTGCACAGGCTTGGGTGGGCCAACTGTTGCAATTGTTTCTATCTTACCTCTATTGAAAGCAAAAATCGATGAATGCTTTAAGTAACAACATGGTTTACTGTTTCCAGGAGATATCACGATAGTTAACGCCATTTCCTCTCTCATTATCATTATATATATATATATATATATATATATATATATATATATATATATATATATATATATATATATATATATATATATATATATATATATCTCTCTCTCTCTCTCTCTCTCTCTCTCTCTCTCTCTCTCTCTCTCTCTCTCTCTATCTATCTCTCTCTCTATCTCTCTCTCTCTCTCTCTCTCTATCTATATATATATCTCTCTATATCTCTCTCTCTCTCTCTCTCTCTCTCTCTCTCTCTCTCTCTCTATATATATATATATATATATATATATATATATATATATATATATATATATATATATATATATATATATATATATATATATATATATATATATATATATATATATATATATATATATATATATATATATATATATATATATATATATATATATATATATATATATATATATATATATATATATATATATATATATATATATATATATATATATATATATATATATATATATATATATATATATATATATATATATCTCTCTCTCTCTCTCTTTCCATTTTTTCCAGGAAATGTTTTCCAGGAATTGTACCTCATTTGCTTTTTTTTTTAAAGATAGTGGTCGAACAGCAGACACCTTGACCGAACGCTTCTCGGAACGATGAAATGCAAACGGAGTTACCACTCGTTCAGGCCTAGAAACTCGACGAGCATAGCAATCTACAAAAACTCGGGTTGCACATCATGCAAGATGTTACCGCATTTTGTGTTTCACGAAGACATCTTCCCAACTTGAAAATGAAGTGTGAGAGAGGAAGTACGAGACTGCATAGGCTGATTTCATTAAGTTAGAGTAGATCAGACAGGCCTGAATTATAATGTTTGATTGCACAAAACTGAATTCAGACCGTTCCAGGTATTCGGATCCTTTGCGAAATGGTGAGCAGCTGGGCTTAAGGCGGCGAGCCGTCTCTCCGCCGTGGGCAGCCGGATCGCCCGAGATGCCGCCGTCCGACCTCCACCGCGCCGAGGGCGGTCCATGTTTCCGAGACCATGTTTACGGATTTGTACACACTGTTCCAGTCAAGGTCCCACTGTATTTTGTATTCATATCTGGGTAAAATCTAGAGTATAATTCGAAAATCAATGTTAAAGAAAATCGAGGATACTTTTTTAACAAATTGAAATTGTATACAACATTTTGGTCGAAAGCGGTCCTGCAAATCCGTGCAATATGTGCTGGTGCATTTGTCTTAAAATATTGTATTTTGGAACCACGTAACAATTCTCGGATCTAGGAAATATATCCCAAGTCCAAAGACGTAGAAGTGTAAAAAGACCAGCTCGTGGTACGACATAATATTTTATCGTTGCCATGCATAATAAACCGATGGTCAGAGAGATCACAGGTCTCAGAACTGTGTTCGGGCCTAAGATAACCCCATAGCTAAAATCTGAGGTGGTGGAGTGTTGAATTGTACCCCCAACGGTTGAGTTGGCGTGGAATAATCCACTAACAACAAATGTCTACGATTGGGCAATTCTTCAGCTAGAAATGGATGTGGTGAAGCCAGAAAAATGATATGCTACCACCAAGGAGCACATGTCCCTGTCAGATCTCTTTGTGTTAGCTGCTACTGATGTATGAGTACGCCTGGCGAGTTCCATCTGCGAAATGAATGTTGCGTGCTAAGATGGGGCATATAAACGGGATGGAAGTTTCGCTTAGTCGTGTAAATTATGGTGTTGAATTTATGGAAGACCGTAAGTATGACAGATGAACTCATTCTGCGGGCATTGTTCATGCAAGTGAAGTACGTATTTAATCATCTCGTTCATAAATCAGAGTACTCCATGCTCATACTCCGCGATTGATGAAGAACGTGCCGGCCGGTCCGAAATATGCTTGGAACTTGCAACGGTTACGACTGAGGTAAAATACTACTCTTGACATCAACAAATCTTCTTGATGCGCGTCGCAATATGGAAGGTCTGCCATTCAATTCACTTTGACTGCGATAGAAGCATTGCATCGTTTCCCATTCGGCCGCCCGTTCTCCATTCGTCAAATAAACGACGCGTTGACGTAAATTTAACGTCGAGGTCGATATTTTTGAACATTCAGAGTGGGATTTGTCGGCAATCGGCAGCGATGGGGTTCTGGCAGCACCGATGCCGCGGGCAGAATTTATCACTGATTGAGTTTAATGAGTACGGGCGAGTGCGGCTTCCTAGGAAGCTTGGTTACGATAAAGGTCAGAGACTTTCTTATGTGAAGGTGATGACACTGGGCCCATGT